>JANKOE010000009.1:32189536-32218289 GCA_026284465.1 Erythroxylum citrifolium | reverse complement strand
ATAATAATAATAATAATAATAATAATAATAATAATAATAATAATAATAATAATAATAATAATAATGAGTTTAATAATCTAATTAAGAATAAAAAATTTGCTTATGTGAGAGGAGGGGTATTTTTGGAAGTTGCTTATGTGTTTTGTTTCGGAGATGGAGATAAGAAATTTTATCCTTCAGTTTTGAAAGGAACAAAAATTTATGTTTTTGTCGTCTGGGGACAAAACCAAAATTACTGTGACAGTAACCAAACACATAGACAGAATTTTTTTCGTTTTGTCTGAGACAATAGGGATGAGAAGTAGGTAGCATCACATTGAAACAGAAAACCAATAGGCGGAGGCCACGCAGGATAAAAGCAAGAGGAGGTGGAGGCAAGAGCACAAAGCCTTAATTTGGAGAAAACGATGGGGTGCATGGTTTAGCATCTGGATGACAAACACTATTGGCATGTGCGACATTGACATTCCGTATAGAAAATGCTCTAACATATACTATATACGAGCCAGATAGTACCCACACCTTTTTTATTATTTATTTATTTTTATCCTTAATTTTAATTAAATTAATTTAATTGAGATTAAACTGGTTTAAATTCCTAACAAAAATTAGAAAAGTGCTTTTATAAATTTTTGAAAATTGTTTTCAAAGGATTATCATTATTAGGAATATTTCAGAATTTAGTTTAATTTTTTAAGAAGTTAATTTATTAAATTAAATTAGTTGTCAAATTAATAATTAGAATCAAGCAAAGGTTTTAAAGGATTTCTTTCATAATTACATTATGTTAGAAATTATTACTATAACGAGACTATATTATTTTGATGAGACAAATTTTTTAATTTCAAATTTCTCAATTAAATATTAAGTATACATAAGAACATGATAGTTGTCTTTCGTTACTTAAGAATAAAATCATAGTTCTATTTATTAGAAGGCTTATTGAGCAAACTCAAAATCCCTTTAGCTCAAATATGTTTTATCTTAAATTAATAGGTCCTATTTAACTAAATTTATATTATTTGGATTAACAAACTTATGATTAAGTGAATTTAGAGATAGGGCTAGGGATAATATATATGATATATTTTGACAAAGAGTTGTCGTCTAACAGATCTACAAAACACATAAGATTTGATTGATAAAGTTGTTATCTACCTGATTTAAATTTAGTTGGTTTGTTAAGCAAATTTTAGTTCAATTATTTTAAATGGGTAATAATTTCTTGACTTAATAGTGACTATTATTATGTTGAATAAAATAGTGAGAGTAATCAAATATTTATTAAATTCTTATTTTATTTAATTTTATGGTATAAACTAATGCTTTATCTTTTATGTCTTTCGACTATCAAAAGAAGATGAGTATCAATCTAAAGCCAAGGAGCATCGTGGATGCTGTCAAGCTAATTGGACCCAATTTTTCAAACTAGTTTCGTAACTTGAGAATTGTTCTTAAGCAAGAACATAAGTTGTACGTTCTTGATAGTGTTGTTTAACCAGAGCCTAGTTCAAATGTGAATGAGGAGTTTTGTGAGAGATATCATCGTTATATTGATGACATTGAACAAGCTCCATGCGTGATGTTGGCTAATATGTCTTAAGAGCTTCAAACATAACATGAGAATGTAGATGCCCATATTATAATTTTACATCTCAAGGCGTTATTTGGTGCACAAAGCAGGGTGAAGAGATATTAGTTCTCCAAAGCATAATTTAAATGCTAGATGGTAGAAGGATCTTTAATGGAGCTACAAGTGATGAAGATGATTGGTTATATTAAGAAATTTTGCCATTTAGGTTTGTCATGGACCATGAGGAGCATTGATACTGTGTTGTAGTCTTTTTCTTCGAGCTTTTCATAGTTTTTTATGGACTTTCATATGAATCAAAAGGATGTGTGCTTGCTTGAATTATTGAATATGCTCAAGATTGCAAAAGGGATGCCTTAAGAAGGAACTAAATTTTGTTCTTGTTTTGGATTATTCTAAGAGTAAGAAAAAATGTCTCTAAGAAGAATAATAACAAGAAATAAAAGACTTCTACTAAAGTAGCAAAGGCAAAAGGTGGTGTCAAGAAGAAGAGCAATGACAAGGGAACATATTTTCGCTGTGTAGTTGAAGGACACTGGAAGAGAAACTGCCCAACTTATCTTGCTTCCCTTAAAGATAAGATGTTTAAGGGAGTTGTTTCTTTAAGTATGATTATGATTGAGAACAATTTTTCTACTTGTGTTCCATATTCTTAGGCATTAGATACTGGAGATGGTTCTCTTATTTGTAAAAACATGTAGATGTTAACAAAGAGTAGCTTTTTAGGAAAGACGAAATAGACCTATACATTGGCAATAAAGTAGGAGTTGATGTATTAGCTATAGGAACTTATAGTATAGCTTTGCTTTATGGCCTTAAACTAGAACTAAATAATTGTTATTATGCTCTAATTGTTACTAGAAACATTATTTTTATTTCTTATTTAGATTTGAATGGATTTGTATTTATTATTAAGAATAAGAGTTGTTCTTTTTACAAAGATGATGTTTATTATAGATTCGAATTGCTTATAAATGGTTTGTAGAATTAGATCTTGAAAGACCAATCCTTAATATAAATAGCAAGAAAAGAAAGTTAAGTGACTAAAATCCATCTTATTTATGACATTATAGGTTAGGCAATATCAACAAAACTAAAATCACAAAGTTACATAAAGAAGATATTTGGATCCTTTTGATTATGAATCATTTGAAACTTGTAAATCTTGCTTATTAAGAAAAATGACCAAACTACCTTTTAGTTGAAAAGGAGAACGTGCCAGTGAGTTATTAGAGTGTATACATTTAAATGTATGTGGCCCTTTGTCTACTTATGCTTGAGTTAGATTCTTATATTTCATTAAGTTCACAAATGATCATTTTAGTTATGATTATTTGTACTTAATGAAACAAAAGTCTGTATCATTTAAAACGTTCAAAGAATTTAGACATGAGATTGAGAAATAAACTGCTAAAAGTATTAAGACATTTAAATCAAATCGAGGTGGTGAATACTTAGAGCACAAGTTTATTAGTTACTTAAAAGAAAATGAGATTCTTTCACAATGGACTCCTCCTAAAAATCCACAATATAATAGAGTATTTAAAAGGAGAAATCATACTTTATTAGATATTTTATATTCCATGATAAGTCATGTAGTCCTTGTCTCGTTTTAGGGATATGCCCTTAAAAAAACTGTTGCTTATATTCTAAATGGAGTTCTATTGAAATTGATTGACAAGATACCATATAAGATATAGGCTAGTAGTAAACCAATATTGTCATACGTAAAGATTTGGGAATGTGATGCTTATGTGAAGCGTGTAATACCTGATAAGCTTCAAGCTAAATAAGATAAATGTAAATTTATGGGTATCTAAAAGAGAGCATTGAATATCAATTTTATCATTCTCTTAAGCAAAAGATGTTTGTATCAAAACATACTACATTCATAGAAGGAGAATTTATTCTCAAGGAAAGTAGTGGGAGTGAGGTAGAACTTAGAGAAGTTTAAGAACCAAAAATTCACATCCAGATGGGGCAAGAAGCTCATGTTGATATGTATGATATACAATTAAGAGTTAAAGAGGCATATAGTTAGTGACACACTAGTAAGATATGTCGTCTCCCTACTAGAATAGATCTGTATATTGAAAATAGGAAGGATAATGTATTGTTCGTAGAAGATAAGCTTACTATTTTTAAAGAAGCAATGTCTAAAATTTAATCTTTAAAATGACACTAAACTATAAGATCTGAAATGGAATCCATAGACACTAACCAAGTATGGATGACTTTGGTGGAAGCACCTGATGGTATTGTACCTGGTGGATATAAGTTGGCTTTTAAGAGAAAATTTGACATGGATGTTAATGTACATATATACAAAGAAAGGTTAGTGGCTAAAGATTACAAACAAAAACAAGGAGTTGATTTTGATGAAATCTTTTCACTAGTAGCTATGTTTAAATTCATAAGGATCTTATTGGCTATAGTCGAATATCATAATTATGAAATCTAAAGAATGGATGTCAAATTAGCATTTCTCAATGGGAATTTTCTTAAGGATGTGTATATGATACAACTTGAGGGTTTTGAATCCACAAGATTTCTTAATCAAGCTTGTAAGTTGCAATAGTCTATTTATAGACTTAAGCAACCATCACAAAGTTGGAGCATCCATTTTGATGATACTGTTGGATCTTGATTTTTTTAAATTTTTTATTAATTTTTTAAGTATTTATTTATGTTTGCTTGTTTGTTTATTTATTTATTTATTTTTATAATTGAGTCATTAATTTAGTAGGTATGAATAAAGATTGAAATTTTGATGGAAAGATTGGGACTTAGTTGTAATTAATGTGGTGTTAAGTGGATTAAAGGGTTAGAGACATAAAAGACAAAAAAGGGGCAAAATGGGAAAGTCTAAGCAAGTAAGGGGTATAATTGGAAGAATAAGCTAAAGAAGTTATCTTAAAATTAGAAGAAGAGAGGAAGTTGTCGTGGAAGCTAAGAGAAGGGAGAAGAAAAATGTGAAAGAAGAAGAAAAGAGAGAAAAATCGTGGAGAAAGAAGGGAAAGGAAGAAGAAAATCGTGGGAAGAAGAAGGAATCAAGCTTCTTAAGGTAAGTTCTTCATCTTTTCTTCTTACTTTATTGAAGAAATGGGTTGTGTTGAGAATGAAGGAGTTTTAGAGAGAGAAAGGGGTTTTGTGTTGGAAGAAGATGGTATAAAGGAACCCATTTGATCTTAGGGTTTCTAAGCTAGGTTTTGGATTTTCTAACCTAGATAGACTATGGGTAGGTTAAGGTTGAGTTTGATTTGTGTTAATTTCATTTAGTTGTGATTATGAAAATTTGGGGGTTTTCCATTTGAATTGGAATTGAATGAGAATTTTGGTTGTGTTAGGAAATTAAGAACAACTAACCAAGAACAAGAGGAAGTGCCAAATTGAGTTTGAATTTTCAAGAGTTATAAGGTGTGTAAAATATTTATAGTTATTGT
Source organism: Erythroxylum citrifolium (assembly GCA_026284465.1). Taxonomy (NCBI): domain Eukaryota; kingdom Viridiplantae; phylum Streptophyta; class Magnoliopsida; order Malpighiales; family Erythroxylaceae; genus Erythroxylum; species Erythroxylum citrifolium. The sequence goes on along the minus strand of JANKOE010000009.1, from coordinate 32,213,255 downwards.
GTAAATAGGTTATGTGCATATGTGTGTATGTATAAGCTTGAATTGATAAATGGTGAATTTCTTTAATGTGTTTTATGTTATGTTATGCATTAAAAGATGTATGACATTTTGATATGGTTAAATTGTGAGTATGATCACGTTATTCCATTGAATTGTGTCATGGCATTTTTGTATAAAGAAAAAGTATGAGAATATGAAATTATGAATGACTGAATTGAGCATGAAAGTTGATTGTGTTTGGGTAAGAGTGGAACCATTTCGTAGTCATATGCATGTCGACATAATGCCTTCTCCCGACTGCACCCTTATGGCCCACGAGACCCGAAAGGTGGACTCATTTCATTCACGGAGTAAACTTCGATTTCTTTGTTTTGTTCCACGGAACCCTCGATCCAATTGTTTGTGCATTTGCATTTTGATGTGTTAAGTTATGATGAAATTTTGAGTGTTATGCTTTGATGTAAATTAGATCTAATATGTTCTATGTGATGATCTATTGAATTATGAGATGTATATTGGAATTGTGAATGTTGAGATTTCATTGCTGGATTAAGACAAAACATGCATGCCTATATCGATATTAATATATGTTTGATTGTGTGGCTCGTTGCCAGTGGCTATAAATATATTAGCCACTGAGCTATGTAACTCAACTCGCAATTTTCCCTCCTCAGGTGAAGACTGAGAAGATTAGCGATCCTTGCAAAGCATTCAGAAACTCCAAGATAGCTAGGAGTCTTTTGTACTAAGTTAGTGACTAATTTGGATAGCATTATAGGCATATCAAACATGAGCACCCTTTTGTAATTTGTATTAAGTTTAATGTGTATGTTGATATGTAAGTAAAGCTTGCTCAAACATTCATTGTGTTTAGAAATGAGAATGAGAACTTGAGAAGTTCCTTTCTGTATGATTATGTTATTTTAAGGGTTGAGTGTGACGGATGTGCATATCCTTCTTTGTTGAGATTGCCAATTGTTGCTAGTATGAGAATAACATGGTAGAGTTGGAAAGATTGTATGAGTTGAATGTTTGGAGTTGATATTCAAGAGTTAATGAGATGTATTTAGTAGATAAATGGATATGAAGTGGTTTTGCACTAGAAGGGTGGAATTGGAGGAGATTATGAGAAAAGGGGATGTTAGAATGAATTTAGGATCCATTGGAGGGGTCTTGGAGGGTGAAAATTTTTGTTAAACCCGAAGGTTACACGGTCAGGTCGTGTATATTCACACTGGTCGTGTATTCCTAATGCTGAAAAACTGCCAGACCCGAAAGTTACACGGTTTGATCGTGTATATTTTCACAGTTTGTACTTTATCCAAATGACATAATTTCACTTCAAAATCTTCATAAAAGTTGTATATCTAGAATTTCTTTTTCAAACCGTCTAAAAATGACATCAATTCGACATCTGTAATGGAAGTTATAGCAATTGTGCCAAGGCAGGTACAAAATGATTAAGGACATAAACATGTTGGATTCTTTTGACCATAACTTCATCATCCGACCTCCAAATGAAGTGATTCTTGAAACGATAGATTCCTAACACGTTTTCTATGTTTCCACAAAAATTGATAGCCATTGGTATTGAATTCAAAAAGATTGATGAAAAGGAAGTGAGGGTTCATTGAAATAACCCTACAAGGAAACCCGTTCAGGCTTTTTGACTCCGGATAGTTGGGCTCTGGGAACGAGGTCCAACATTTTGAGCTCCGGAAACGGGGCTCAACATTAAGATGAGTGATGAAGGAGCTAGGACTGGAGTCTAGATGAAACTAGAGGATAACTTTGGACGAAAAAGGTTTCATTAAATAACCATTCTTAATTGGGAAACAAAATCAGATATATAAAAAAGACTAGGTGAAAACTTTTAAGAGTTGATAGATAAAAGCACTTGAAATTTATAAAACTAATAATTATAAATATCTAAAATTAAGAGATGATAATTTTTCTTATTTTTCATTAATCGATAATATTAACTAAATTCCTTATATTATTATTTATAAGAATTGGGAAATAATAAGAAAGGTTTAAGTTAATTAATAAAAAGATTGAGTGTTGTAATTCAAATTTTCTAATAACCATAGACAATAAACAAATTATGTCTACCAAATTGATTGAAACGTCCTCGTAATAATACCGCAAACATAATCAAGAACTTACAAATCATCTCGGTTTTCAAATAAAAGACTTATAATCTATACAGAAAACTATAGTATGAATAAACATATCATATGTTAAAAAAAAAAAAAGAATAAACATATCATCTTGTGATTCCGGAACAGTCATCCAACTTCGATAAATCAGTACAGACTTGTAACATCACAAGAACATATCTTGATTTCTGAATTCGAAAGATCGGATCATAGTACTTGTCTTTTCTGCATTGTTGGTGAGTGAGCTCATTATTTACGCAGGGAATGCCCGAGTGGTAATAGATACTGTATCCGCCATTGTTATACAACTCCTTTATTCTTCATTTTTATCCCATTTTAATCTGGTAAGTGATTATTGTACACTACTCTAATGTAGAAGTGATTTCATAGAAGAAACTTGTTCTGGTCATTGACGACATTGCGGGAAACTTACTGAAGTCCCTGATGATTTCTCATATTGAAGAGAATACGACATGAGCCCTTTTACGATCCATGATTCATTGCAATTCTACTGTAGTATGTACTGCTTGTATTCGTTTATTAAAGCACGGATCAAATAATGATGTCCTGAAATCCCTTGTCATTCCTTTTTGTTCATCTGCTTCGGTTTCTGCAAAATTTTTAACGACGCATTGGGAATTCGACTCCATCTACAGGATCTGAACGCAGTTCATAGCATAAAGGCCAATACGATTAGTCTATTAAGATATTGAGATACTTGTGGAACATGCATTTTCCCAAGAATTGGATTTGAACTCTATCTCCTGCTTTAGAAAAGCCAAATTGAGGGACTAACTTCTGCATTTCAAGGAATTTTTAGCTTTCTCCTAGGATTTAACACACACCTTCCGTCTACCAATGCTAGACTGTTGCATCCAAGAATTTTTCCTAGTAAGACACGCCTTTTCTTCGAGCATGCGTGTAGTTATATGGATATAAACAATAGCATGCTACCGGTAAATGAACAAACTCCATCAATTATATATCGGTTTCCCTAGTGTCCACTTTGGTTTTCAGTAACTAAAAAATTACTAACAAATATGGTTCTTATGATTCATCTATTTGATAAAACCAAGACATCTCTCAAGTAGAGAATAGGGTTTGTGTTAAGATTCTATCATTTTCCCTCTTGGTAGGTTTTGAATAGGTCACCCTTCCTGCTTTCTGTATGACAATCAAAACTAATCTGATCTTTTACTTATTTAATGAGGCATTGAATTTCCCAAGTAAATTTCAATTAAAGTTTTGACTATAGTAAAGAAGATTAATCTCCTTTTTCTTTCATGTTTAACTTTCTTGTTCTTTCGGATTAGAAGCACTCCTGAGATTAGGACATTCGAACTAACCAAAGTTGTTGGGCTAATTTTAAGATAAACATAAGAGTTTGATCAAATCTTTTGTTCCATCATGATATTAACCAGTCAAGTGTTTGTGGACAAAGCTAATATGTCTTAGTCTTCATTGTAATCAAACCATTTAGAGGAAACAACACTGATCAAAGCTAATTGTACATGTTTCATGTCTATACTGTGTTTGTCAAAAGAATAATGATCGGAATACCAATACTTCTAAACCTGTAAGAACTGTAAAAACTCCTATCCATTTACCAAATTAAAGATTCAATAATGCTAACATTATTGTTGTAAAAGAAACTCGTGTCCAAATAGAAGAAGAAGAAGACCTTTATGGTAATGTCTTTCCTGACTTTCCTTGAACATCTAGCAAGGATCCTGAAATTTTGACAGGATGCTCCAAATGACAAAATACTGAATAATTTTTCACTTTCTGTCTTGGGACGATACTATTGATATTGCTACAGTAGGTGCAATTTAAAGGAGTGAAATGAGTTTACAAATCCTGACAAAACCCAAAAGAAATGGCAGGAAAAAGAATTAGAAGTCGCTGTCAACCAATACCAACACAAGTTGCCGACCCTCGCACCTCTTAATTACTCGTGCTGAGAATTTTGCTATAAGGTTAGGCATAACCAAAAGAAAAACAAGAAGTAGAACAACCTCAACACTAACAATGGCCTGCTCCTGCAGTTTTCTCAGGACTCTCTGTCTTGTCCTTTCGGCTCTCACTGTCATTTCCTTTTCCGGGGTGCTCGCGATCGGCGACCACGAACTCAGCTGGATTCCAACCAGAGCATCTCGCTGCCATGGTCCGGCCGCAGAGTGTATGATGGAGGATGAGTTTGAGATGGATTCAGAGAGCAACCGTCGTATTCTGGCGACCACAGACTACATAAGCTACGGTGCTTTACAGAGGAATACGGTACCGTGTTCTAAGAGAGGTTCGTCTTACTATAACTGCCAACCTGGGTCGGAGGCCAATCCTTATAACCGTGGTTGCACCTCCATATCTCGATGCCGGAGTTGAGAGATGTTTTCAGCTGTCGCACTCTTGTTTTCGGGTTTGAAATTATTCTTACATATTTTCTTCTTCTATAGCCACCGAAGATTGCTATAAATTTACGTTTGATCATTTGATATTATTGTTGGATCGATGTTTCATGTCTAGCTAGATAGTAGATACCCCTCATCAGACTTCTACTTGCTTTTCGTTATCTAGGATTCCATCATCAGCTATTGCTTCGTCGTTCCTGTGTATTGCGTGATTATTATGATAATGTTTACGTTACTTTGACTACTACATGTCTCTCTTTGATTTAGATATGTCCATCGTATATGCTCTTCTTCTTGAGAAGAGGAGATGGTTTCGGCTCAGAAAATTGTAGAAAGTTGGTAAATGAGGAACATTGGAACAATCTTTTGACATGTTATTCGCCCTTCGTTATGGTTTCGCTTTGGAGGGGAAGTAATGATCGGTCATGTTATGTTCCTCTTCTCCGTGGGAAAGGAAAACTGCATCTATCTTCCCCCTACATGTTATGACATTTGCATTTCTATAAATTTTGATCATGATTTCAGAAGTTAGAAAGAAACGATCTTTTGGATCGATGAGAAGATGGAAACTTGAAAACAAGGTCCAGGGATCTTTTGATGATCGTTTTTCTCTCTTCTGACTCAAATCTTTCAAGGTGAATCGGGGAATACAATGGCTGATAGGAATTTGAGTACTAAATAACTAGGAGATGACAGTGTTTAGACTTTCTAAAGTCAGAAACCAAAACCAAAAGAAAGGATTTCGCAGACTAGATCCCAAAATTCCAACAAATTTTGGGATCTTCACCTTCAACTGCGACTTTCCCTACACGTCACGTACAAAGCAGACGCATGGGAAGGCAAAAAAGCAGACGCATGGGAAAGCAAAACTATCCTCTGAATACACGATTGCATTTTCTTTTTATTCACTTGCCACTGGCAGTTTTGCAATAGATGCTTCGAATGAGCTCAATCTCTCAAGGTTACAAATTCTCTTTTCATGAATTCAACCTCAAGTATGACTAGGTCTCACACGGTTCTCAAATTTCCCATTGTAATTCCATCACTTTGCAATCTTGTAGAAAAAAGGATGCTTGCTAATATATTATAATTAGATGAACAGTATTTCCATATCTCCCTTTTAGGACAATACTGCATACCTCCCACTATAGTCAGGCATGAAAGTTATATTTATTTCCATTCCTAACTATATTCATCATAAATTCTATTACCATTTTCCCAAATGAACCCAGCAAATCCTAATACCTTAAAAGTTAAAACATTGGGAATAGTCGTGTTTTCCATGGTTTTACCAGAGAAATGGACACTTCCTGGTTCAACTTTGGGTTTTATGAAGAAATAGACCAGAGTGATTGAGCAATTCAGGGAATATGCATATAAATGTTTGCATCTATTTCAAAAATATATGTCAAGAGGAAACGTGACTTCAAAACAATTCGCAACCAGATCTAAATTGCCCCAGTGAGGCAACAGCTACTTCTCAGAAAAAATCTACAAGCAACGATGCATAAATACTCGCCAGCATAAAACTCATCGCATAGATCATAGTCATAATTTGGAGGTAAGTGAAAAATATAGCACGGAATTACATTGTGATCCAAATGGGCACTTCGCAGCATGTCTAATTCTAAGCCGAACCTTCCTCTGGCTTCCCTTCCTCAGGAGTTTGCTTTGATGGGGGCACAGGAGAAGGCGAACCCTCCACTCCCATCTCCGCCCTTAGGTCATTGATACTCTGCTCCAACTCATTTATGCGGGTTCCCATGTCATCAAGTGCATTGAAGTTAAGAAATTCAAAAAAAATCCCAAACCATTTTCTATCATTGCTACTGCTAAAGAAAGTACCAAGGCTACATAGCTCATAGAAATTAGCCCTTAAACAAGTTTAGCACCAAATTATCCTGAAAAGCAAACATGCTTCGCATACTGAATTGATTCACATACCACCACGAATAACAAACAGAAAGCACGAGTAAAAGACTGAACAAAGTAATGTAGTTATGTGGGGCACATTGATTTTAACTGAAAAGGATATTCTTAGTTACGATGGAATCTGACATTGTTTGAAATCTTGATTGCTGTAAACAAAACCTTATTAGTCAGTAAAACCAAAGATCAAATGAACGGAGGGGCTTAAGCAAACAAACATACCATCTGTTGAAGAAGATTTTGCACCTGAAACATCATTCAAACAATTCCATCAAAACTCAAAAACGGGCATTTTTAATTCCATACAAGACCAAAAAAAGACCAGCTTAGAATCGGTATGAAAAAGCGTTAAGAAACTTACAAAAGCGGCCATATCGGTTGAGCTCTTCTTTGGATCTTGAGAATCCTGTCCATCCTGTAAAACCCCAAAACATTAACATAAGCCCACAAAATTGGAAACGCTAGAGGTTGGAGAAAGGAAAGATTCGGTGATGATTCCATAGAATGTGGCAAATTAGTAGAGAGATTAGGAGAGAAGGGAAGTCTCTCACCATTTTTCGTCGCCGATCTGTTGTTTTCTCTGCTCTGCTTTATACAGATTTCAGGTGGAAACCAAAAAGTTGTTGATGTTGGAGAAAATAATAAACACCACATATTTAGAGGCGGGAAGATATTCCATTACTCGCCCTGGACATTCGTCAATTTACCAGTGTGCCATTATTTCAAATTCCAAGTATAAACGGATTTTTGAGGATTTATGTTGACATCTTGTTATTAAGATTTAAGAATTAAAAAGAAAAGACTCCTGTTAGAGTTAAAATAATTTTTAAAAAATTAAAAGCATAAAATAATATATTTTTTTAAACTAAACCCGAACTTAAACAGGTCTGCCCGAAGCTCAATTCTTTTAAATAAAACGATATCGTTTTGTTTAAAATAGTTAGACTTCAGATCAATCTGAACCTAAACTTAAGTAAATGACCGGTTCATTAAAAATATCTAAATCTAAGCCTATAAGTTGGCCTATCATCATCGTAGCCGGGAAATATACTAATTTTCTGTTTTTTGAAAAACTATAATATCAAAATATTAGAATTAGTTGAAATTTTGTTGAGACATTTCCAAAGTACTAATCATTTATTCATAAGCTTGTGACTAATAAAGTTAATTAGTTTACAAATCATAGGAGTTTAAAATAAATCAAAATGTTAGACTTACAGCTTATCACCCTAAAGATTCAAATTGGGTAGAAGGATGCATTCGTCATTCTAGAGTTCAAATTCAAGAGCTTTGAATAAAGTAACGATTCGCGCAGCTTTGTATTCAAAATTTCAAACTAAAGCCCAACAACAGAGCTAATCCAGAGAGGAGGTAAAAAGAAAATTTAGTCCTCATTTGCCCTTCTCAACAGTCGACGTCGTTTCGTGCTGCTTGTAGGGAGACTCTGGAGGAGGCGCGGACCATAGACCCCAAAGCAAAAGCAAGTGGAGGCAAAGAAGCAAAACTGACGAGTAGATATTGGAAGGATACACGTTCCAGCACAATTCCACCCCGACGAACATCATCAAGCTGCAAAAACCACAGCATCCCACAAATGTGAACTTCGTCTTCTCATTTGAGGAATTGGACATATTAAGCAGGGAATTTGGGAAAGCTAACCGAAACAATATAGGGAAACGGGTTCTCCAAAGTAGATATGGCAAACTATAAAAGTACCTGCATTGGGATGATAGACAAGCGTGTAAAGATGGAAAAGATGCAGAAAGACCAAAACCAATATCGTGACAGGTGCAACATACCAGGAGTAAAACTGATAATGCAGTGAGCGTGCACATACAATGCCAATAAAGTTCCCCACAAACATGGTCGTCACAATATCTGGACGAATCCAACCTCGGTTTATTATTAGAAGCAATGAATAAGGAAGAGAAGAAAACAAAGAAAGTCGAGGAACATCAATAACTTACGTTCTTCTTTGAGAATCTTAAGGGATGAACTGTTGGGACTGAAAAGGCCAGACAACAGCGTGCCAGAAGCTACTCTAGAATGTAAAAATTTAAGGAGCCCTCCTTCATGCCTGCATGCAACTCACAATAAGAGTAGAGACAATATTTTTAAATCCTTGAACAAGAAATGCTGGTTTAACATGGTTTATAAATGTCTTTAAGGAAGCTGGAAGGACCTATATACATAAATTAGAATAAGCATTACATACCAAATCATCAGCTTTGTAGTTCTTAATAAGAAAATCCACAGGACAACACAAATTGTACAATAATGCAAAGAAAAAATCCTTGCACTTACTTGCACCATCTATAATGAGCAAAAGCGATTAGCAATCCAAGGTGGGCAACTAGCAAAGTTACAGCAAATTGCTTTGATATGAAAACTGGCTCAGGAACAAACTTGAAGTTAACTGACCTGAAATGGGAAATATGAAACGCCAACCATCAACAGTAAGGTGACAACAAAAGGGAGATGATAAGTTGCTTCAGGACTGTAATTTTGCTTCAAATTAAACAAAATTACAGTCCTTTCCAGCCTTGACAGTTTTAACACATTGATTCCAACCCAATTTGTCACAGCACTTTGTAGTTAACAAAAAAAATACATTTTCAAGTTAAGAAATCTTTAACAGTGCTACCCGTTTAAGTAATATGAAGTGCCTGAAATTCAAATGCCTTCCAGACAATACCTCTCATTTACTAGTTGATTTAGAACTTGATAAATGGATGTGGTTAATGAAGAGACTTTACATGTCTCTAAATCATAAAGTCAAATTACCAGAAGTGGATGAACACACGCCCAAGATTGAAGGCTCTTGATATATATGCTATTGGATTAGAGAGTAGAAATGGAAATCCCAACAGAATCTGCGTAACCATCCATTGAATGTGTTGAAACGAATCGAGAAACAGATAGCTTAGGAAAGAACCTCTTCAGATTATCAATTGCAGTAACGTTCAACTCACCTAATCACATTAAAAAAGAAATTAAAAGGTATAGATAATGTTACATATTCAAGCTAACATTCCTGCAATTTAACAAGAGGAAGCTTTAAAGATAGGTACATACAAAAGAATACAAAACGACTAACATTATAGAGATAAGCACCTGCACCAGTGCAGCACCAGCTAAAGCTGAAATAACCCCTCTGATACTCATAGCCTATAAATGATTGCCATGAGATTTAGTGCTGGCTTCTGCAACTTTAAGACAATGGACAAACTGGAGGAATTTAATTAACTTGACATTACCTTTAACATAAGGAGTAACAGAGATGGTGCGTAGAGGAGCACATTCATCTTTACTGAAACTGCCAAACTAAACAAATATAGAAGAAAGTCATATCTCTGTTACTAAAAAGTTGTCCAAACTGTGAAAAAAGTTAGTGATTTCAGTACCTAAAAAGAATGAGTCCAAGATGCCAGTTCTCGCAAAGAAGAGATGCCAATGAGGCATGAAGGAACGTAATTGCAAAACAATCATTGAAAAGACGAAGCACAAAGATTGAGTGCACTCTTTTTGAGAGGGAAAGCAAAACAAGTGCCCACCAGGGAAGCTGCAACAAGACATGAGGAAAGTATGAGCTAACACCAATGTCAATGCAAAATTATCTAACAGATAATCTTTCAAAGATAAAACACCCTAGTAGATTGTTCATTAAATCATACAGGAAATGGGGAGGAAATTAAGAAGGAAATCATTTGGAATATTCTGATGGTTGCTGTCGGATGATAAACGTCAAGATGATTAAAATGTTATCAAATAACAATTAAAGCTTCCATGGGAATAGTCTACCATTCATCAGAACTAATTATCCAGAGTTTTGACATATTTTCATCTAGTTTATATTCATGCTAAGAGTATTTTCAATGGATTCCAGAACGCAATTATGGAGCGCAAATGCTTTCTGTCTCTGAACAAACATTGTTATAGTAGCTGTTGCTAAATGACCAATCAACTTTTAAAGTATAGACTCATATGTAGTTTGGGGAAGAGTGCTAGCACCAATCACAGGTAACCAATCAAACATTCATAACCATCATCGACTCTAAATTTCCAGTTACTTCTTAACAAATACAGACTTCCACTAGAGCATGCTTTTCCAGTATAACCAACAAAACACAATCGGGACACCATCAAATTCAGGACAGTGGCCACCTCTTAAACTTCAGAACAATTAAGAGATATGGGATCCTAGCATATCCAGAAAACAGCCAGTGCACTGCTTATCCAGAAAATCTTTTACACATGTCATCAAACCATCTATCTCTCGCTCTCTTTTCTCCCTCGGTTCATATAATATGAATAAAATAAATCATGCAATCAGCTCCTTAGCATTCATGCTTGACTACAATACCAGAGATTTCAGATTACAATTACAAACCACTATTAGAAAACGAAAATGTTCCTTTAACGATTTACTAAAGGAATTACACAGACCTCATCCCTGAGTTCCTTGGTGATTGTCGGAGATCCAAAAGAAGAATTCTCGTTATCATTCCTTCGAGAAGCTTCATCGTCTTTAAAACAATAAACCCAAAACACCATCATCTCTCAGTATTAGCGATTGACAAAACCAGCTCCAAACACATAACAAAAAAAATATAATCAGATATTTACCTTCCGAAGAAAACAGAGACGATAAGCGATTTTTAGATACTGGAACTTCCTGGTTGATGAATTAATCAAAATAAGTGAAAAGAAAAACACGAGAAAAAAAAATCAAAAGCGGTAGAGAGTTGAAGCAGTTACAGTCTTGGAGACAGAAAAGTGAGGGTGAGGACGGCGGAGGTTGTGGCGGCGATCGTCTCTAGAGCGAAAGCAACCGAAGAAACAGCCCATGACTCCGGCGAACGATCTGAGAAGCGGCCTGAAAATGTAATAATCGATGATTTCACTCTTCGCGGTGAAGGGGCATATCATAGTTTCATTTAGTTGGTTGTTAATTTTGGTTTAGCAAACAAAACAAAAGAATGAAAAAGAGAGAGAGAGAGAGACAAGACCAAGAGGTAGAGAGGGCAGGAGAGAAGAGGAGGGAGAGTTGGTGGGTCGTTTTTTGAAATTTAAACTTTCTCCGCACTTTACACACAGAGAGCAATGATGCACTTAAACCTGCCCTTTCTGTTCATCTCCTTATTCCGTTACTCGCTCGCTTCACCCGACACGTGGATTTAGGTGAGCGGATTTGGGCGCGTTGCTTTATTTATTTGTTTTGCTTGCTTGCCCTCCTACTGGCGCAACCTGCTTTTTTGTTTAACACAATAGATTAATATGCTGGCCTATTGTTTTCAAAGAAGCAATGACAACACAACTTATATAATTCAATTATTTTTATTTTTAAATAAATAATTATTATCACATATTATTTGTTTAGGTTTAAAAACAAAAATGATGATTGGTGGATCTGTTAAATTTATGTCTTCAAATCTCTCTTTCAATTTTCTTGATCCAATAAAGTGACATTATAGTTCGATTATCTTATTCATTAAAAAGAAAAAGAACGATGACAAACCTTAATGATATTTTTTTATTTTTAACTCCAAACCTTTATGATATTACTATTGCAATTGAAGAATTAAAAGAAATAGACTTCATTACTATTAATGAACTCATGGGGTCACTACAAGCTCATGAAGAAACATTAATGAAGAAACATAATCAAGAAGTTCTGGAGCAAATTCCTCAACGCAAGTTTACTATAAACCAAAGAGGTCATGGATGTGGTAGAGACCGAGGCCATGGACATATTGAAAGAGGAGGAAACTATCAAGGCAATCAAGAAGAAAAGGGAAGCCAAAGTTTTCTTTCAACTGGGGGATGTGGATGTAAAAATCCATGAAGGAAACACAACAATGCTTAAGCCCCATGTTATAATTGTAAAAGGTATAGGCACTATGCATCAGATTGTTAGAGAAAAAGCCAAAATGTGAATGAGAAGGTAAACTTTGCAAAAATTCATCAAGAAGAAGAGGAGCTCACCTTATTAATAGCACAGTGCCTGGAAGAAAAAGGAGAAGATAACACATAGTACCTTGACAGGAGCAAACAACTATATGAGTAGAAGTTGAGACATGTTCTTTAAGCTTGATGAAAGAATACAAGGGTTTTAATGTTTAGAAATGGCTCTAAAGTTCTAGTAAAAGAAAGAGGTAACATTCTTATCTACCTAAATGATGGTAGGCATAAATTTACTTCTAATGTATACTATGTACTTGATATGAAAAATATTAAGTTTGCGGCAACTTTTACAGAAAAATTATGAGATCAATTTTAAAAATAAACATTTCAAAATAATGGTTGAGAGCAAACTTTGATAACCAAAGTTCCAATGATAAGAAATATATTATTCTCATTAAATATTCAAAATGATGTTGCTAAATGCATAAGTGCAAAGGAGATTTATTTGCTATGGCACTTGAGGTTTGTTCATATAAACTTTAACGACTTAAATTTGCTCTTAAGAAAGGATACTATATAAGGTTTCTCTTCTATCAATCATCTTAATCAACTATATAAAAGTTTTCTCATTAGAAAGTAAACTAGAAAAAGCTTTATGAAAGAAGCTACACTAAGAGCATATAAGCCATTTGAGCTCGCCCACATAAATATTTATGAATCGATAAATCTAAATTCTCATAGCAATAATTTGTACTTTCTTCTCTTCATTGATGATTTTTGTTGTAAAACTTAGGTATAATTTCTAAAAGAAAAGTGGCTATGAAATCAAAGCCATAAGATTTAACAAGGGAGGAGTGATCACATCCAAAGAATTCCAGAACTAATGTAAAAATAATGGGATACATTGTCGATTAACCTTGCCAAGGTCTCTGCAACAAAATGGAGTTATTGAAAGAAAAAATAGAATAATTTTTGGTATGGAATGAAGCATATTGAAAAACAAAAAGATTCTTGATTGTGTCATTCGAGCTTTAAAATTTATAAGCCCTCAAATACCGCAATCACACTGGTCGCGATTGTAATATAAAGGATGTCGATCCTACGAGAAAGGAGACTAATCCAATCCTAAAATCTAAGGCCAACAATATATAAAACTCAAAATAAACAATGCACGGAAAGTAATCACGAGAATTGAATTCAACCACTTAAGTCAGAAATTAAACACAAAGAAATTAACAATTGAGCAATATGCAATCACAATAGAAATCAGCGTAAGGAATTTACCAATTTATGAGAAAGGAGATTTTACTTATCATTAATGCTAACCTAGCCAATTATGTGTCAATGGAATGTCGGTTCTAGACTATCCTAGGGTTGATTACTTTCTCTTGAGTTATAGCCATTAAACCCTAATCAGATTATGGAATTTGTAATCTCTCAATTCACAAATTATCTAAACCTAATTATATTTGAAGCACTCTAATAAACTATTGGAAAATCATACAAGATCCCTCTCCGCATAATTACCAATAGGATTTATTACGGTTTCTATTAAATCGCTTAACTTTCATCAATTCGATTTAATCATTTTTTATTCAGTTCACCCTCTCAGTTTATTGCCGAATTATGCAATAACATAATTAAATCATGACATTCATCCAAATAACACAATCAACTAAATTAACATTAAATCAAAATAAAATCCTGAAGGATAGTTTAGAACATCATTAATACTCCAAATCCTATCATCATATTATTTATCTCAATTCTATTCATAAATAAAATCGAAACAAAACGGAAATACAACTGGAATAGACAATAGAAGGTAGTGATGTCGGAAAACCTCCTGATCTGGGAAGCACTTCGAGTTAGCTTCATCTTCCTCTTCTTCCTCTTCCTTCTTCTCTTTCTCTCTCTCGGTATTCTCACTTAAGGTTTCAACGGTAGCTGCTTGGAAGCTCTCTTTTCTTTGTCTCTTGGTGTTCTTTTTATCCTTCTTTGAGATTTGGATAACCCTAGGGTTTTTTTGGAGTTCGAAAGGTCCAAAAAATTACTCGAAATAGAGCATCTGTGCCTCTGCCCAATACAGGTCACAATCGTAGGCCAAACCTAGAGCTTCTATCACGATTGTAGGCCTTTTTTGGCTCGAATGTCTTTAAAACTCCTTCGTTCTTCGATGTTGACCCTGAAACACTGGCAAACACATCAAAGTACCTCAAAAACATAATATTTAAGCTCAAAAGTTTGCACTAACCCTTAAAACATAAATAAATCACAAACTAACACAATTTTAGCCTAAACACATACTACATGATTGAATTAACAATTAAACACATATCAAACTATGCCCTAAAACATGATACAATTTATACTTATCACATCCCCACACTTAAACATTTACTTGTCCTCAAGTAAACAAAACAAAAAACAACACAAAATCACAAAGCACATAATGTAACAATGAGATAATAGCTTCAACTTCTTGAAATAAATTTAACCTTAAACAAATTCATTCAAGTTGTTCCAAATCATTAACATTCAAAATCGGCGTCTAAGAGCTCTGAAGTAAATATACATATTAATCAAAATTTAAATGTCAAGTTTACTCACCCCTTTCAATTGTACACACACATTAATAATTATTTGGTAATTCAAACTTTGTAACTAATCCTATGTACTTTTTCATTAAAGTTTACGTTTTCATGAAAAGTTAAGCTACTTACATGTTCAGTATGTTTTTATTAGAAAACACATTTTTTTAATTACTTTTGTGGACATGGACCTAGTCTTTTTACACGAAGGCAAACATTGGTGATGAATGTTGATCCAGTTACTCGACTAAGTCATATTTTTTATTAAGTTATTTGGTTGGAACGTCATTATAACCTTTTGACGCGAAGGCACGCATTTGTGATGCGTGTCGATCTGGTTACTCGGCTACATCATATTCTCAAATGGCTACTAACTTTATTCACAATCCGAAGGCCAGCGAAATAGTTATTTATTTAAGATTTCAAACACATTTTTTAATTAATATCTACCTTGTTGCTTTAGCTACTCGTTTTCATGAAAAAAATACTAGTAAAGCTACTTAGTCGAAAGACCTAAGAATGAATGTGACAACTTATAGGGTGATAAACAAATGAATGTGACAACTTATGGGGTGACAAATTAACACTGAATCCTAATTAACTTACATATTTTATCCAATAAAACCTAGTAATTTTGCGAGCTAATGACTCTTCACAACCTAATAGATTATGTTCAAAATTAAATTGATTTCAATCGATCTAAGCCATCGATACATTCACACAATTCACAATGTGCAACCTAAAATACACTAACTGTAACATCACGTTACCCATGTTAAGGCTAGAATTGTGATTTATGAGAAAGTACTGAGAAATTAGGAAATGTACATCATGCTTTAATTAAAAATGACACGCGCATTTTTGCATATGAATATGATTGTACATGCATTCATTGATATTTTCTGGGTATAATTGTTTATCAGTGCGATTAAAATGGGAATTGTGAGTTATTTGTGTTAAAAATTTATTTGGAGACCATTAATATTATTTCAAAATTTTTGGTGAATTTGAGGTACATTTGGACTAAGACAAATGCCAAGTGGTAGGATAAATTGATACATGAAAAATTTGAATGATTAAGCCTAAAATTGAGTGACTTTTGGCATAGTTAAATTGGTGACAAATGGACTAGTAATTAATTGACAAATGGATCAATTATTCTGTGACAAGTGGACCAATAATTAGGAGACATATGGACTGATTAATTGGTGACATATAGCAGCATCTTGAGTAGATTAGTAGCAGCATCTTGATTAGGCAAATGTAAGACATGCCTTAGGACAAATGTTGTGCTGTAAAGTTGACACCTAGCATGTTGATGGAGCAAATTCCAGCAACAATGTTTCTACTGTTTCTCTCACCTTTCTACACCGAATTTGCTTCAACTTTCTCCTTTGTAATTTGACTAAACCCTAGCCAAATTGTTGCACCAAAACCAGCTTTTTACCTTAAACAGAATAGCCAAGAAAACCAGCTGAAAGTTACCTTCATCTTGCTGTCCAAAATCAACCTGTTTTCATCATAAGTTTGTGATGAATTTTGCTTGCATGGAGACTTGATTAAATCTAAAGTTTGAGTTAAATTGAAAGCCTAACAAGTAAGCGACAATATGAGTTTTGTGGTATGTTTATTAGTATAAGAATAATGTTTGAATTGGACTGAAATGCATGTGATATTTGTGAAGAAGAATTGCTAGAATATGTTAGTTGTAGTATTTTCTCTGAACATCCTTTGTTTTTTTTGCTATAACTTCTTCTCCTGACATCCAAATGACATGATACTTGAACCAATAGACTCATAACACATTGTTCTTCATTTCCACCAAAATTTATAAACATCTGAATCCATTCAGAAATGATTGAGTGATAAATTTAGGATGAAAATGGTGAGTGTGTTGGAATATTGTTAACTGAAATGATTTCATTGATCATGCTTTGGTATTTTGATTATAT
This sequence comes from Erythroxylum citrifolium, assembly GCA_026284465.1. Classification (NCBI taxonomy): domain Eukaryota; kingdom Viridiplantae; phylum Streptophyta; class Magnoliopsida; order Malpighiales; family Erythroxylaceae; genus Erythroxylum; species Erythroxylum citrifolium. Next base: position 32,196,312 of record JANKOE010000009.1, on the reverse strand, counting down.
CTTGATCAGTAGATCTCCAAATGAGACGATTCTTGATTTACATTGAACTTGAGACATTTGGTTACAATTATTAAGAAGAAAATGAATTTGAATTATATCCTTAGGGTCTTGAAATTTAGCTTGAAATTGAGTATTAGATTAGGCTATAACACTACCCGTGACAGAAATCATGTCCTGTTGTTATCGAATAAACTGTATTGATGTAGACTGAATATGTCAGCGCCCTAATACCCCTGGAAGGGTACGGGGTGCTATGTAAACAACATAACCGACATACACAACTGAGACAATGCCAAAAAGATACAAATACGAAACATTTCAAAACATATGAAACACTTTATACATGCATTACCAGAATCTCAAACAAACATACAATATATATCATAATTTCATAAACTAGCTTGAATTAAGGTTATTACAATCCTTCAAACAGAAATCCAAAGTCATATACAAGCCCAAAACAAACTCAAAATACATTTTGAGCAACACAAAACTCAGACTCCTTTGGCTATTACAGTTGACTTGTCCTAGTCCTTAAGTCCTTAAGTCCTTCTCTCTGAACCAACACGGGGCAAATCCATCATGCTAAACTTATAGCTTAGTGAGTAATAACCAATCTATACATAAACTGACAAATCATCACACTAAATCATGTAACAGCATCAACATGCATTCAAAGATTTCTTTAACAGTAAGTCAGGCAGAAAGCATTTCGGAACAGAGTTTTATAAATAATAGCACTGTACAACACAATAGGGTATAAACCCTTCAGAATCATAACATAATTTAGTTTATGACAAAATCAAACAGATATCAGAGTACAAAATCAAATGACTGCTAAATCCATTTATAGAAGCGGGTAACGGGACTTATACAAAAAAACCGAAGTCTTGACATCGAAGTGTCACAGAAGAGACCGAAGTCTCGATACCGAAGTGTCACTAACAAAAGACACCGAAGTGTCGATAACAGAAGACACCGAAGTGTCACAAAAGTAGCTATAGACCCTTCTAGGCATGCCTATTTACCCACAACTAGGACTTAACAGAATCAAAACAAAAGTGTCTGAAATTTAATTCACATATTAATCAGACAGTTTGCAAATCATTCAATGGATCAAAATAAGTAGCAAACAAAAAAGTCAAAGCAAAACTATCAAATTGACCATCTAAATTACTTACCAAAGCTCCCTGTTGTTTTATTGCCTCTAAGTCTCGGTAATATCTGGAATCGATCACTCTAAGGGTCCTTCTAAAACATTTAATACAAACATATATCACTATTGTGCACGAATATGAAATCATTTATAAACATTCATGTAGCGCCCCCTTACCATAGAGTACCCATCGAAACACCTGTAGGTCATTCCAGTACATACCCTCAATTCATGTATACTGAATATGTATGATGTATGTTCATGACAAATTTTGGGTTTCTTATCCTTAATCTAATCACATTATCGATCATGTGAAATCATACTCAATCCCTCAATCCAGATTTATTTCACAATCCACCTTCGGTCCACTTTGCTCAATTATTCTCATCAGGAATGTGAGGTAATTAGGTAATGCTTCCTTCTAGAAAGTTTTCCCTCTTTGTCTTAGGTTTCTAATGATACCAAGTTCATCCAATTTAGTTTAGTATACTAAGTTATACTCAAAAGATTTCAGGCTATTCTTAGACTATTCTTAAGCTTCATCAAAATTCTTATCTCAATTTCAAATCAGATTCTGAAATTCTTAGAGGCAGAATTAGAATTTAATCTCTTCAGATAATTTGTATTCCTATTTCTCTAGTTTAATACAAATCAAGAATCACTCCATTCGGATAACTATAGAGAAAGTTATGCCTAAAATACCAAAGCATGTTCTAGCTGTGCCGGAAACTTCGCCGCGACGAACTTTTCCAGAGAGGAAAATTCCTCGAAAATTCTTATAAGTTTGTCGCGGCGAACCCAAGAGTTGGTTGCGGCAAGCTTTCACAAAAATGAAATCCTTCAAGTTGACCATGACGAACTAAGGAGAGTTGGTTGTGGCGAACTTTACTGCGTTTAATAATCTTCTTCCTCTCTTCTCCTTAATCCTTCATCACTAACTTGTATACTTACCTTTACCATTCTATTTCACTTCTATATCATCTAAAATCATTCTCAACACAGTTTAAAACCAAGTCTATAATCAGATACTAAAACCCGATTCCTTACACAAGCTTTCTCTTACTACTGCGTATTTTCCATTCTCATTTTCCTCTATGCCTTCACTTCATTTAACACAATTGACACCCCAATCTATCCTCATTTTAGCTCAACAACACAAAACAAAACAAAGATCCAGGGTTCATATTCAATATCAAAAAATCCGATTCTCATTCATATTTAATTCTATTTTCTGCATCTGTTCCATTTCTGGCACTAATCACTTCACTAATTTCTCATTTAACCCATTCTAAACACCACCCAAATCATCTGAAACCTTTCCACTTTACTAAGTTTCTCTTTTAAGCTACATGCAATCAGTGTTACAACATTTGTACAATATTATCACTTTCATCGAATTTGTTTCACACACAACTCATGCATGTGCTCATTTTCAACACATACAACATCATCCAACTCATGCATGTACTTATTTCCAATACACATCATCAGAATCATTCATAAAACTCATAAAGTTAAACTTTACTAACCTTGTTTTCAGAAAATCGCCAGGGTTTTGGTGATGGTTAAAAAGGTGGAGTCAAAAGGGAGAAGCAATTATCAGCAGGACCAACTTATTTATGTTGCAAGGTACATTACCGACATAAGCATCCAAAATGGTGTTTCGGTGAAGAAGATTCAGTGATTTTCAAAGAAGACTAACTTAATTCGAAGAACAACAAGGTTCTAGTGATATTTCCCTCTAACACACGTATTCATTTAAGTTGTTACCATGTGTGTTGTTACCAAATTGACACTTGGCTCATTACATGAGTGCCATTTATCATGCACATAGAAGTGCTACATGTCATTAAGCCATTGGTTGATTTTTCCTAATATCCCAAAATTCTCAGAAAATTCCTAAAATTCTCAAAAATTTCAAAAATATTACTAATAACTTCCAATGAATTCCCATCACAAATAAACCAAAATTCTCATCTTAATCAAATTTCTAAAACCAATTACACCCGGAATGTCATGAATGCATGCACAATTCATTTGTATGAGTCTAAAAATGCCTATGCATAAATATGCAAAAACTTAATTATGTAAAGTATACTAAACATTGAAATTTCTCAATATTCTAACCCCTAATATGGGGCGTTACAATTCTTCCCTCCTTAAGAAATTTCGTTCTCGAAATTTACCTGATCTGAATAGTTGCGGATATTAAGCTTTCATGGTTTCTTCCAGTTCCTATGTTGCTTCCTCAAGTCCATAATGTTGCCAGAGTACTTTTACTAAAGGCACTGACTTATTCCTGAGTTGTTTAACTTCTCTGGCTAGTATCGAAACTAGTCCTTCTTCATAAGACCCATCTGGTTGCACTTGAATTTCCTGCATAGGAATCTTGTGTGAAGCGTCAGATCGATATCTTCTTAGCATCGAAACATGAAACACATCATGTAGCCTGGCCAATTCTTCAGGTTGAGCCAACTGATAAGTTACTGGTCCAATTCTTTTCAGAATTTCATAAGGACTAATGAATCGTGGACTAAGCTTACCCTTCTTTCCAAACCGAAGTATGTGTTTCTATGGTGACACTTTCAAGAATACCTTATCACCCACTTGATACTCAACACACAAACCATGCAGTCCATCTATCTAAGGATAGAAAGCAGTACTAAACTTAACCTAAGTACCCAATGCTTTCTGTAAATTTTTCCAGAATCTCGAAGTAAATCTAGGATCACGATCAGAAATAATCGATAATGGTACTCCATGCAATCTCACTATCTTATCACATACAAATCTACAAGCCTATCCAAAGAATAGTCAGGACGAACAAGCAGAAAATGAGCAGATTTGGTAAACTTATCCACAATTACCCATACCGCATCATGCTTCCTTTGTGTGAGAGGAAAACCAGTGAGTCCATAGTAATGTTATCCCATTTCCACTGAGTAATAGAAATAGGATGTAACAAACTAGATGGAACCTGGTGCTCAGCTTTAACCTGCTGGCATGTCAGACATTTTGCTACATAATCCACAACATCCTGTTTCATACCTGGCCACCAATAATACTGCTTCAGATCCTGATACATCTTGTTTCCCCCATGATGCATAGTAAAGATTGTATTATGAGCCTCAAATAACAACTTCTTCTTTAGTTCATCATTAGCTGACACAAATAATCAATCTTTATAATACAATTCACCATCTCCTTTCACAGAAAATCAGACTAATTACCTTCCTGAGTAGCCAAGATAAGTTGTTATAACTTATCATCAGCTATCTGAGCATCACAAATTTCTTGTCTTAAGATAGGCTTTGCTTTCAACTGAGTTATTAAAGCTCCATCAGATACAAATTCCCATTCACTATGCTTAAGTGATAATGCTGGAATGGTCTTCTGACTCAAGGCATCTGCCACAATATTAACCTTACCAGGATGATAATCCACAATATAATCATAGTCCTTAAATAGTTCCAATCAATGTCGTTGTCTCAGATTAAGTTCTTTCTGGGTAAGCAAATATTTCAGACTCTTATAATCTGTAAAAATTCTACACCTTTCACCATACAGGTAGTGCTGCCAAATTTTTAAAGCAAACACTATTGCTGCAAGTTCCAGATCATCAGACCACCGAAGCTTTCTTGCCAAGTTATAATCTAGAAAATGACTAGCGTTACCACCATCAATCTGAATCTGCACAGTTTTTCTTCCCATCTGACCTTGCACTCTCATAGAAGTAACCTTGTCAGTACCTTTTATGGCATTTAGTGACATTTGAGGCGGGAAAAACTCTCCAACTTCATCCATATCGCCCTTCATCTGCATCTGCATCTGCATCTATTTTATATTCCACCAAATGCAGCTGCAACTTCCTTCTTTGAGGGCAAAAGTGATCCTTAGAAGATTTCTCATGGCAGTAAAAACATACGTTATGTGCTCACTGCTCTTCCACTTCTTTAGGAGTCAAGATTTTCCTAAAAGAAGCTGCTTTCTTGTTTTGATTTTTGTTGTTTTCAACTATATTCACATCCAATTCTGGTCTGCGGTTGAGGCCCACCTAAGGTTGTTTGATAGGACCCACTTCCCACTACAACATTTATGTAGCTTTTCCACCTGTCTTGGCTAGTTATTGCCACTGTACCCAAGCCCAAAGTAACTCCACTGTTACTTTGCTTAACACCTGTAGGACTTCTTCCAGCTATCATCTTTTTATTCTTTTTCTGTATGTTAATTTCTTGGACTCTAGCCAAGCTTCTTGCCTCCAGCAACGTTACAAGTTTAAACAATCTTATTGGACCAGCAAACTCCTTCTTAAGTCCAGCAATATATGCATGGACTAAGTACTCCTCTGGTAGCCATAATTTGCAAGATATGAAGTAAAAAATATCATTAAAATTATTTAACGAGCCTTGCTGTCTCAGAGCCATCAAGTCTTCCATTGGTGGCTCATATGAAGGTCTAAATCGATTCTTGAGAGCCACCACGTACTCCTCCCATTCCATATGTTGGACCCCAAATTTTTGATGGAATTTAGAAAAATTAAAATGAATTGTAAATGAGTATTTTTGTATATGAATTGTATTATAGATGTCTTTGTGCCTTGAGGAAATTAATGAGAAAAGAACTTGCTGGATTTTGATAACTATGAGATTTGAGTAGATCTGTATGGTTTATGAAAGTTAAAGTGAATGAGATGATTGAGATGATTAAAAAGGAAGTTGAAAATCAAGAAGTAAAGAGTGAAAGTGTTAAATTTTGAAGAAATTGGAAAGTTTGACTTTTTGGGGTAAATAGTTGACTTTTTGATTTAGGCAAAATTTGAGATAATGATCTTCGTGAAAATTGTAGCTTCTGTTGAAAGCTTTCTGTCGCCATAAAGTTTGATAATTTTTTATATCGAGAGTGAAAGTTATGATCAGTCAAAGTTAAGTATTATTTTACTTTGTTTTGTGAAAATGTCCATAAGTGTACATTTAGGTGTACTACTTTGAGGCCAATCGCCGTACTAATATGGTTTGAATTGGAGTAAATGGTTTACGTGAAAGTTATAGAGAATTTGCATAGCTGTAAAATGATTTAAAGTATGAAATTTTTGGATGTGGAAGTTGAAAGATATGAATTTTTGAAGTTTGGATTTTGTTTAGGTGATTTTAGCCAGGACAGAATCTTTGATTGGAAAATTGACTCTCTTGAAGGTCAAATTGATTTTTCTGTCCTTCATGAAAGTTGTGGGATTCATTTTGATCTTTACATTGATATATAATATGTCATGTTTGGACCTTGGAGTTGAAAGATAGAAACTTCCGAAGTTATGTGTTTGTTTAGGGAGACATAAATTGTGGCAATGTTTTTGATTAGAAATTTGATCGAGGCTGATTTGATTTTTGAGTTCTTCATGGAAGTTGTAGAACTTCCTTTTATCTTTCCAAGGATACAAAATTTGCAATTTTTGGAGTTTTGAGTGAAAAGTTATGAATTTTTGAAGTTGGGAGTCAGAAATTGCCGGCTCGCGAGGGCGAGCGCTCGCCGGCTCGCTAGGGTGAGCGCCCATTGCCCGCGAGCTCGCGAGGGCGAGAGTCGTCGCTCGCGTGCGCGCGCCTGACGCCCCTGCGCGAGCGATGAG
>JANKOE010000009.1:32114783-32130409 GCA_026284465.1 Erythroxylum citrifolium | reverse complement strand
TAACAATTTCTTAACTCAAATCAATTTTCAAAATCATTAGAAACAATAAACCTAAACTTTATACAATTTTCATAATTTCTGAAATTTTCTTCATTAATCAAACATTCAAAACTTGTAACAATTCTTAAAAACATTCGGAATCAAAAATTGCAATTTCTTAAATCATTGAACATATAACAAATTTTCTAAATTATTCCCAAAGGCAAGGAATTTAATCATACAAAAATCATAATTTTTAAACATTTTCATAAACAATATTTTATAAATAATTCCAAAAGTATTCTGAAATCATAAATTTTCAAACATTTTCATAAACAATATTTTCTAAACACTTCCAAAAATATTCAGAAATTATAATTTTTCAAACCTTTACATAAACTATATTTTATAACACCTTCAAAAATATTCAGAAATCATAATTTTTTTCAAACCTTTACATAAACTATATTTTATAACACTTTCAAAAATATTCGGAAATCATAATTTTTTCAAACCTTTACGTAAACTATATTTTATAAACACTTTCAAAAATATTCGAAAATCATAATTTTTTTTAAACGTTTACGTAAATGACATTTGATAAACAAATTTCAAAAGCAATAAATTTAATCATTTAAAACACAAAGAATTTCTCAAATATCAAAATCAAAGAATGCAATACTTTTCATAATTTATCAATTCATTCATAAATAAAGAAGTTCAGAAATTTTATCAATTTATGAAATCAATTAAGACAATGAATTTAACCTTTGTAACAATTTTTCAAAATCATTCGGAAATCATAAAATTTGAAAATACTTTCTTTCTTAATTTTTTGAAAATCTAAACAATAAATTTTCAAAACATTTAGAAATTTTCAAAACATTTCTCTTCTAAATTTTTTTTTCAAATCACACAAACAATCATTTAATTTTATCAAATGATTCCAAAACAATTAATTTAACTATGCGAAAACAATAAATTGAAAACCATCACTTTCTTAATTTCTCAAGAACACATACATAGCCTATAATTCAAATTATAAATATGGTACCCACCTCATTTCCATGCTAGAATCGTGTCCAAAGCATCAATTTCGCCAAAGCCTCACTTAAATCGAAAAATCCCTAATTCAATAACATAAACCCTAATTAATCAATTATCCAAAATTGAGCATCATCATAGCATAATCACTTAAATTAACCATAGGAAATCCAATCCCATAACCTTTCCAAGCTATCTAAACTAAGATCTTACTACAAAATCCAAAGATCAAAGTTTTCTCTTACCTTCTTTCTCTTCAAATTTTCGGATTTCCTAGCTCATCTTGGAGCTCTTATCTTCTTTCATCTATTTCCTCTTGAAGCAACACAAAAATCGCACTTGGGAACCTCCAAAAATCGAAACCTCATTTGCTTCTTCTTCCTTCCACCGACGTTTCTCTCTTCTCTCCCTCATCTTCTTTTCTTTCTTTCTTTCTTTTTTCTCTCCTTATTGTCGTGAATCTACTGCTTCTCTTAACTAAAACGACAGCCAGCTTCCACCTTTCATTAAGTCAGTGACAATTGACCAAACTGCCCCTCCATGATAGCCTTAAAATTTAACCCTTTAAGTGATGTTCCAAAAATGCCCTTCATTTAGCCTTTAAAAACTGACATCTTGCCTCCAGAATTTGATCAGGAAAATGAAATAATTTGGAAAAACTTCCTTCTAGAAAAATGTTCCTCAATGTCTCATATTTAAAATGACACTAAAAACACTCAATTCGGTTCAGAAATGAAGGAGTTACGGCCAAAACACTTCCAGACCTGCACTTAACCACGACTGAACTTTACGTCAAACTTTACTCCAGAAATTGAACATCTTAGGGGCTAAATTAAACTTCGATACCTTCACATGATTTGTAGCCCCATGTCTCTATTTTATTTTTTCTCAAGAATCAACTCAATCGGAGCTATACAGATCAAGATATCTCCAAATTACTGAACCATGTTTAGTAAATTATCTAATTCATAACCTTTAACCAATCCTCTCACTTTGGTTCAAACAATCTCTTTCCATTTAATCTCCTAAAATTCATAATTTTCCATGAAAATGTAGCTAATTGTCTTAGGAATCCAACGCTTTGAAAACCAAGTCAATCGAATGTCAGACGGAGAAATTATAAATAAAAGATTGCAAAAGGGTCAGATTAGAAACAAAGTAACAGAACTTCAAATCTATTGATAAAACCGAATTTTCCAAAAATCATAACTCTTGATCCCAAACTCCAAATTTGACAAATTTGGTATCAATAGAAAGCTCAAAGGAAGCTCTACAACTTCTATGAAGGACAGAAAAATCAATTTGGCCTCTAAGGGGGTCAAAAACCACTTCAAAATTTCTATCCACTAATGATCATCCCAAACAGTAATAGCAACTTGTAAAAATCATAACTTTATATTCCATGGTCCAAAAATTCCATACTATACATCAATGGAAAGATCAAAACATAATCTAAAACTTTCATTAAGAACTTACAAACCAATTCAGCCTAAAAAAGGGTCAAAACTTCACTCAAAGTTTATGTTCTCAAAATCAATTCTAAACAACATCAAAACCTCAATTGATCATAACTTCTAGCTCCGATATCGAAAAATTGCACACTTTATGGCGATAAAAAGCTGGGGATATAAGCTACAACTTTCATGTAGACCACTTACTCTAATTCAGACCATATCAGTCAGTGATTGGCTTCAAAGCAGTACACACAAACTTACCCTTAATAGCATTCTTCAAAAACAAAGTAAAATAACCTTATCTTCAGAAGATCATAACTTTCGATCCCGATATCGAAAAATATCATACTTTACGGTGATAGAAAGCTCTCAACAGAAGCTACAAGTTTCATGATCATTTTATCAAATTCTGCCTAAATCAAGCCAGAAAAATTGACAAAGATTTCAGACCAAAAAGTCAATTTTCTGTTACTATTCATCTCACAAAGTCAAACTTTCAATTTCCTATACTTTAACACTTTCATTATTTATTTCTTGCTTTTTAACTTCCATTAACTCAAAATATTCACTCTAAATTTCATAACACATACATATTTCCTCAAAACCTCAAAGTCATCAAAAACCCAAAAATCACTCTTTTCACATCATTTCTATTAAAGCTCAAAACCACCCATAACATATCCATATACCCAAAAACACTAATTTCATGCAACCCTAATCATATCAATCCAATTTGCTCAAACTAACCTTGCTCAAATAGCACATTAAACACAATCATTTCAATTCTTGCATTTTTTTCTTTTCTTTGTACATGCATAATTCACCCCGAAATTCTCCTTTAATTGTCATTTAATAATTTTACATTTCAATCAAGGATTGGGGTCCAACAATTATACACGGAAAAGCCATCTTCTCCAATTAAATAAACAATGTATATATACACGATAGTCAAACACAAAAATTGAGAAAAACAATATATTTATTTATTTATAAAGCCATAATGCCAAAGGTATACCCTTCTCAATCTCTGTTTTTACTTTTTCGTTTACTCTTAACGTTTGTACCTTCTGGAGTTTCCAATCTTGCAAGTGCATACTTGAATTTTATTTGAACATTACAAACATGAGATATAAAGAACTTTTTTTTAATAAGTAAATTTAAGAAGCAATTATGTTGAAAGAATATGAATTAAACATATCTTGAATGGAAAAATCATTGAATTTAAAACTAGACTCTGATATCACATGTAAGCATAATTTATTGCGAAGACATAATCACAATAACTCTTAACCCAAATCTTAAAATTCTATGTTTTTTTACCAAAAATATAAAATAGGAATTACATACCTTGTTCTATGAGTTTAATCTTAATTTAGACAAACCCTTCAAAGTGATTAAATAGGAAGAAACTTGATTTCTCTCCTCTTTCTCTCAATAATCTTGTTTTCTGGTGGTGAAAATGTAAAAAAAAATGTGTATAAGCAAGAGAGAGGACCAGTTTCAAATGAAATAAGGATATCTAAAACCGTTCTGTAATTTTAAAACAAAACCTTATCTTAATTAAATTGACCAATCAGAATTTATCACTTAATATTATTAAAACCATAATTATTAATAAGCCATATAATATAGAGGTTTTACATATACCACCAAAAGTTCTAAAATTCAAGTTTCGTGCATGTATTTGATATTATGTTGCTTCCTCAATGACCATACTTGGATATTCTCAATTCTTATCAACTACCCTGCAAGTTTTAATTGTGTCGTTAATAAGAATATAAAAAGATAGATTATGAAATTGAACTCCAAAGAAAGAGTTTTTCTCTATACACTTTATAAATGATACAACTTTAAATTGTTTCTTAAGCAAATTTTACAAGTCTACTTTCTTTTTAGTCATATTGGATTTATAAACAATCACATCTCAACTAATTTGACCAGCCATAATAGAGCAAATTGATTCCTCTAATTACTGCACCACATCCTCTAGCTTCATCGGACAAGTTTGTGTATTTTAATTTATTAACAACATTTAATTGATGATTCAGAAGATATAAAAGGACCAAATTGAACCTTAACATTTTTACTAAATTTTAATTTAAACCTAAACGTTTTAACACTTTTAAAAAGAACCCTAATATTTTACAACTTTTAATTTGAACTCCCACCTAAGTTTATTGTTAGTCATCAATTATAAAAAGGAAATATGTAGGTCCCTAGTCAGATTTGTATCCTACAAGACAAATGGGCCCAAAAAATAAGACAAATTAAAGACAAGATTTCCTCTCTCTCCTCTATCTTATCTCCTCTCAAACTTAAAGGCGCCCATTGTTAAATGTTTAGAAGTGAACCAGTAGCACATCATCACTCCTCATGTCATTAACATTGTACTCTGGATTATAAAAACTCCAGTTATCTCACATATTCTATATGTATATATCTACTTTTTATTTATATATATATAATACGGCTACAATATATATATATATATATATATATATATGGCTACAAAAATATTGATTATTCTTCCCATTCTTTATACCATTTTTCATGCCTATTGTTATATCTACATATATTGATATATATCATCACAAGTCCAGTGAATCACATCATTAAGCTCTCACTCCAATTGTAACCATTTCATATATGTTGACATTATTAGTATTCTTCTTATATTATAGGAAGATTAATGCAAATGGCATCTAAGATTCATCCATCCACTTCCCCTCAATCTTCTTTTGCTTCATATTCATCCTCGTGTCATTTTTGTTCTTCTTCAACTTATGTCACTTCAAAGACTAAGATCTTCACTCTATAGATGTAATTGCTAATGGTGCAAGCGAATGGTTGCATGAATTATAATTATAAGGGTTTAAATTTGTTTATCATAATGATAACTAGGAAAAGAAGGGCATCAATGATGTTATCTCATGGATCTCAAGGGCAAAGTTATCTTCACCATACTTCAAAAGGTATGCAACTATCATTTTTTTTCATTTTATAGTGTGAAAGGGAAAGATTTTTGCCTTTGAATACTCAAAAATTATTTATTTAAATTTTCTTGTTCAAAAGAATCGATAACCTTTTAGACGATAAAGATGTGGTGGCTTTAAATAAAACAAAAACAAAAACCTTTCTTCCAAGCAACAAAGAGATGTTGGGTTTTTATAAGTGGTGATTTATGTTGTCAAGTCATTCTGGGGTCCAAGTCCAAACCTAGGTATTATGAGTTAGAAGCATCAGCTGGGAAAGTTACATTTAAGATCACAAACATCAATGGATACTTGTTACCAACTTGAGCCTTGTTTTCTACTAACTTGTTTTTCATTTCATAATCTTTTTAATAATTAGTAAGGTATATATAGGTTGAGAGAAAGCAGTCATGTTCAAAAGTGGTACTGTAATGGTAGGTCCATTCTCTTTCAAAAATCTAATATAAGAATACCTAGGTGAACCTTATAAGGGGATTGATCTTTTTCTTAAATTATGGCTGTGGATACACTCCAGATGAGTGCAGATGAGCATTCAATCCAAGTTGCAAGATTTGAAGATGGTCTGATGCTTCCAATTTTCACTTGAAACAACTATCTTGGAGGCATCAAACAGTAAGTTTTTGCTAACCCTAATTTCACACAATTAACTTTAATTTCGTATTGATCTTAAATAACATTAACTAAACCTGATTGTTCACCCAATTGAATGAAAACCTAAACTTCTCGGTAAGCTTAATCATTTTTTTGGCTTATTTAATCCTAAATACTGCTCTTTAATTGATTTACCTCTGAAAAATTCAAAGAAGTGTAGTAGTTTTGCAAACTTTCAGATTTTGCCGTAGTCGTTTCTAGCACAATCAAAAACTAAAAAAATAGAACACACAAATATAAATCAGCAATGATATTTGTTAATGCAGTTCAACACACCTTACCTACATCTGCGGGGCTTTCACCCAGCTTAATTATTTCACTAACGACAATAGTTTTATACAAGGCTTTACTGAGCTGACACCACTCAACCCTTGACACTATCCCTCGTCCTCACAACCCGTGAAAAAATTTCACACCTAATAGTACGACTGCCTTGTACTAACCTCAATAGAGGATTTTCTTAAACAATGTTTAATGAAAATGAAATAAAATAAACAATTCAAATGATTAAACAAAATTCAACATAAATGAAAACACTTGAGATAAAAAAAACTCCCTTAAATATGTCGCTTCATCAACGAAAGAACAGGAAGTTGTCAGCCAAGAAATTTGCTACGAATCTTTGATATGGTCACTGAAACATCCCATGTATAGCAGCCGCAAAATGTCTCAAATCAGCAAATGTTTCATCACAAAACATCTCAGATCAACAAATGTTTCGTCTCCAAAACGTTAACCCAATAGAGCTGCAACAACTAAGACAACTGCCGAATTTTTTCACACCAAACCAACAACAAAAACAGCAGCTACAAAGTCACAAAAACTTCTAAAATTTTCGCCCACCAATACCAAAAACGACAGTCACAAAATTAACCTCTTCACAAAGAAGTCTTTTCTTAGTAAAGTACTTCATTCAGCACACCCAATAGTCACATGATGCACACCCATATCTTTTTTCAAGATTGGCTCTTAATCCAAGTCAAACAAGAATTGTTGTTTAATCACACCAATAATCCAGCTACAATTATTAAGTCATATCTCCAAAAAATATGCTACTTTGGATAGTGGTTATCCCCAAAATAAGTTATTCATTAAATCTTATCTTGATTAGGATTTTAATTTCAATTACTTTATTTTGAAGAGTCCCCTATAGACACAGCTATGTCCAATTATCAAATAATATCCAAAATTACATAATAAGATATAATCACCTATATCTTAACAATCCCCCCTTTTGGCATTATTTGTCACATATTTGAAACTCTCCCTAAATGAAATAATTAGACATATAATCCATATGAGAAAAGAACTCTCACTTAATCCAACATCAAGTTCCAAGGAACATCCATCAAATTCTTCAAGTTCAAGAAACATCCAAAGAAACAATAATGAACAATCATCCAATCATTTAAATTTCTCCTCATTGGGACAAAAAGATGCTAAAAAGCAAGATTAATAGTCACAGAGATACCTTAAAATCTCCCCCTGAATTGAACAGTCATAAAAAAACAATTTGATGTCTCCCCCCTTGGGACAAAACAATGTCAAAACAAGAATGTCTTTAATGCGATCAAACTTAACCAATCTCCTCCTCACATCAACCATATGAACACATAATGCCCAAACTCAAACAGCCCACAATATAAAGAGAAAACAGAATAAGACATGAAAAAGCCTAGAAGTTAACTCCTTCGAACCTCTTTTTTTATAGAAACAACATCAATCTACATTTCAAAAATGTAAAGCACATAATCCTTGTACCCCTTGAAGAAATTCAAATTTAGGCTTATTCCTTGTCACATTATCTCGGTCATCAATTGTGTAGTTGATTTCTGTTTCTGAAGTAATTGACTTATCATCAGTCTGAACAGTTTCTTCAAAAGCAACAACTAACTGTGAATCTGGACAATTTCTTATTTTCCCTTCACTGCGTCTTTGTGCTTGTAATTGACCCTTTCTAACCCAAGTATGTTTTGGTAATATGGGTTACTGTTGAAAATTTAATGGAGACTGTCTAGATTTTCGATTTTGACCCTTTTAAAGCAACATTTGTAACAACTTGTAACATTTCGGTCTTATGTGCCTGTTTACTCTACAAAAGTGACATGTAGGTATGAAGCTCTAATTTTTCTTTGAGATTTCTCCTTGGACAGATCTGGTCGCACCAATTTTCTCATCATTCAACTTAGAACATTTACCTTTATAGCTAATGCCTTGATGGTCTCCTTTAGTCTTACCGATTTCCAACAATTGTTCTAATTTTTCTGTACCTCCATTTAGCATTCTTATTTCTTTTTCCGTACTGACCAACTTTAATTTTGTTTCACCAAACTCATCTAATATAGACAACAACTTCTCTAGATCTTGAATGATGTTCTTCATAAAGAGGTTTTCCTTCTTTAGCTTTTCAATTTTCTTGAATGTTTGTACTCATTTTGCATACATTAATTTATAGGCTTCATAGATGTCCTCTTTTTTGTCATCTGAACCACTGTCATCACTATCATAATCTAAGATTGAGCTTTGAGCTTATTCGTCTATATTTTTCCTGGAATTTTCTGATTTACTCACGTTTTTGTCATCGGTTACTTCCTTCTTGGTTATTGTTAAGCAAGCAACTGGACTTTTACTGTATGAAGCAACTAACGCAGCACTACTCATAATTTCTTCTTCACTACCATATTCACTTTCAGATTCATTCTCACTCTAAGTGCTCATAAATTATTTCCCTTTTCTCTTCTTCAAGGTCTTATCACATTCCGCTTGCACATGTTTGAAGCCTTGACACTCATGACATTGAATTCTCTTTGCTTTTCTTTCACCTTTCTGAGTTTTAACTTGTTGTTTGAAGTTGTTGTTCGATGAACTCCCACCGTTTTGCCTAAATTCAGATCTATCCTTTTTCACTCTTTTCAGCCACTTACTGAAATTTCGTGTTAACGATACCAGATCCTCATTCTTGTTGGATTCATCTTCTATATCATTTATACCTTTTATAGTTTCAACATGTAATGCCAATCTTTTGCTCTTTTTATGTTTGCCCCTCAACAAATTCATTTCGAAATTGGTAAGAATTCCAATTACCTTCTCTGACGACAAGTCATTGATGTCATGAACCTCCTCGATTGCTGTAATTTTTGGAATAAATCTTGGAGGTAGTGATCTTAATGTCTCCTTTATCAATTGTAGATTAGAGTATTTATTCCCAAGTTCATATGCTTAGTTTGCTATATTGCGCAATCTCTCATGGAAGTCTCCAATGGTTCACTATCATCCATCTTCAGTTCTTCAAACTTCACAACTAACATCTGAAGTTTTGAGGCTATCACAGATTCCGATCCCTTATGTATAGTCTACAAAGTATCTCACGCTTCTTTATTCGATTCACAAGCTGATATCATTGAAAAGCAACCTTTATCCATATACTAAAGATGGCATGCATGGCTTGAGAATTTCTAAACACTCTCTCTTCTTCAGCCCTTGTCCACTCAGATGCTTCTTTAAGCACTGCCTCTCCCTTTTCATGAGTCGTCACTGGATGTATCCAGTCATTTAAAACCGAGTTCCATGCTTTTGTTCCTTATGCCTGAATGAATACTCTCATCTGTGACTTCCACGTAGGATAATTTAAACCATCTAACAATGGTAGCTTGAAGATTGATGCCCCTTCTCTTATATCCATAATTGCGAAACAAGGATCTGCAGTGACTTGATGTACCAAGTTCTGATTCGGTGACCCGCTCTGATACCAAATGAAAATCATAAGGGCGTAATAGTTTCGCAAACTTTCATATTTTACTGCAGTCGTTTCTAGCACAATCAAAAACCAAATAAATTAAACACTGATATTTGTTAACATTGTTCGAAACACCTTGCCTACGTCTGCTGAGTCCTCACCCAGCTTAATTCTTTCACTAACGACAATAGTTTTATACAAGGCTTTACTGAGCCGACACCACTCAACCCTTAACACTATCTCTCGTCCTCACAACCCGTGAAAGAATTTCACACCTAATAGTATAACCACCCTCAATAGAGTATTTTCTTAAACAATGTTTAACGAAAATGAAATAAAATAAACAACTTAACTGATTAAACAAAATTCAACATAAACGAAAATACTTGAGATAAAAAACAACTCCCCTAAATATGCCACTTCATCAACGACAGAACTGGAAGTTGTTAACCAAGAAATCTGCTATGAATCTTTGATATAGTCACTGAAACATACCACACACAGCAGCCACAAAACGTCTCAAATCAATAAATATTTCATCACTGAAATGTTAACCCAATAAAGCTGCATCAACTAAGACAACTATCGAAGTTTTTCGCACCAAACCAACCACAAAAATAGCAGCTACAAAGTCATTAAAATTTCTAGAATTTTAACACACCAACACCAAAAATGACAGTCACAAAATTACCCAAGACAACCCTCAATTGTTGTTTAAGGATGGAAGAATACCCAATTGCAGAAAATCACACAATCAACCAAAGCCGCAGCCCCAAAATTACCTGATCCCTTAACAAAAAAATTCAGTAACACCCTAAAAAACCAGCTACCTAATTGGTCTCAATGGACATTCAAAACAGAGAAAAACCCAACTGCCAAAATCACCCTAGATCAACAATCACACAGTCCTCTATTGGTTCTTCAAAAACAAAAGAATATGCAGCTGCTGAACAATCACATAATATCCACGAAAACCCCCTTCACGTTTTCGGCAATCATCAAAGAGAACATCAATAGAGCATGCCCGTATGCAAGAACAAAGACTTAGATTGCCTAAAGAAATCAATTGGAAGATAGCCACTCACCTAACCTATAGGGCAATCATCTCTTATTTTTCAATGATGTATTTTTCAAGAATAATCAAAAGAGAACCACCATAAAAGACCACTATAGACACATATGTAAGCTTGATAACCTCTTCACAAATAAGTTTTTTCTTAGTAGAGTACTTCATTCAACACACCCAATAGTCACATGATGCACACCCATATCTTTTTCAAAATGGTGGTCTTAATTTAAGTTAAACAAGAATTGTTGTTTAATCACACCAATAATCCAGCTGTAATTATCAAGTCATATCTCTTAAAAAATGCTACCTTGGATAGTCATTATCTCCAAAATAAGTTATTCATTAAATTCTATCTTGATTTGGGTTTTAATTTCAATTATCTTATCTTGAAAGAGTTCACATAAACACAACTAGGTCCAATTATCAAATAATATCCATAATTAAATAACAAGATATAATCACGTATATCTTAACAAAGTCCTTTTCTTGTAATTATGATGAAATTGGATCCTTGACAGGAGAAGAATTAAGGAGGAAGAACAACACGAGTTGGAACATGAAGAGGTAAGACAAGGACATGAAAAATAAAGAACAAAATAAAATGAGGAAACAACCATGTAAAAAGAAACTAAAGATGGAGATAGACTGAGTGATGGGTAGAGAAGAAAATTCAGAGAGATATGACTTGCTTGAATGTGTAGTTGCCATCTCTTTCACTGTCATAGAAGATGCTATAAAGCTCAATCGAAGATCAGACCTTTTAAATTTTGTCTTTGTAATGTTTGTTAATCTTAATTATCCATATGTTCTTTGATTATTACCTTTTTCTAAGCGTTTACACCCCCATATGCAAACTTATGAGGTCAAAAGATCCCTGCCTTTTGAATCTTCAAAGCACGGTACAGGTTTTTATTTTTTTGTTGGTGGGCTTCCTCCTGTCAAACGTATTCAGTAGGTCAGGATATCACCATCAACATCACAGTTCACATACCACAAAACGCCATATTGAACTTTTAGATGTCCATCAAAGACCTGCTGATTATCCTTGCTGCCGGTTGATTTGCGTATCAACGGTTTCCTGAATCTGGTGGGCGCCTCATCGGTCTCTGTAATCAGATTGCCACCTGGGAAAGATGATGAGTCATTGTTCGTTGTACTCTCGGCGTTCCCGAGCTTTTGCTTTTTGAATGGAGAGCTAGGCTGTTCGGTTGTTGAGCTATAAGAGGCTTTACGAACGAACGATGGAGCTTTAAATGGTTTGAACATGGTCGCCACGACCTTTAAAATGCTTGCACGAACTTCGCGACCGGCACGCGTAAATGATGGGTAGGCTCTTGCGGGCGCTCACGTGACATTGCAGCGTGGGTTGCCTGGAGATCAAATGAAGGCTTGGTCTTTTTTGTTTAGCATGCGCACGAATATCATGCTGTGTTCGCGCATTATGTCAAAAATAGATCATTTTATGGCCAGTTCAGCGTAAAGAAAGCCTCTTTGTACCTAGTCTTCCTTCAAGGTAAACGAGCGGTTCAATTATCAGGTTGACAATCAAGGCTACAAACACTGGTATCTACGTTAGCGTTCGCTGATCTACTTGCCCAATGGCCCTCTTACACACCAAACGCACATGTCAGTCTATCTGTATGCGGATGTGCGTTTGCCTGAGTCTCTACCCGTATACTCGTTACTAGATTCCTTTCTCATGTCTCTTCATGAGATTGCCTGCACGACTGTATATTTGAATCACCGGGGACTACCTGAACTTCATTTGTTCTGCAAGACATTGGTCGAGTGGGACAGGTGATGAGAAGACTGTAGCTGACTATGGTCAAGTGAGCCGATACGGCTTGCGTTATTCTGTTCGGATTCACAAAATGGCCTTCGTGCATAATTGACCAGAAAACGATTGTCCTGCACAGTATCCGATTATCTTCAGTGCATATCGCTTGCTGTGGTCTTCTTCGATTGTGCAACAACGAGCTGTCTCACGAGCTCTACAAGAGAAAGGAAAACGCCTTCGCTACTGCCAAAAACTGGCCTGTGCTACGCATGCCGACGTGGCCTGTTGTGGATATCAATAAGGCCGGAGGTCGCTGGTGCTACGACTTCTGAAGGAAACGAATTGCTCCAAATGACACCTCTATAACTTCACTATAACAACAAAATCATCACAGCTTGGTGACACATACAATTGCATTCTGGTTACAAACGTAGATCTGCTCTGATGACTTATATAAGGTGCACCGACATGACAATGGGTTCCGTGTTGTACTGGTCCAGGCGCTGCGATCGAATCTAATGCCCGACTCTGCCTCCTTGCATGAAAATACTCAGTCAGAGTTCTGTGTTTCGCTGACATATAATTTGGTAAAAAATGATGATGGCGTTGCCGCAGATTGGTCGTTTGTTTCGTACCGTCGTATCGGGATCACCAGGAGGTAGTCATGGGTTTTCACTGATATCGTGAGTCTTCTAGAAAGTCGTGTTGTTCACCAGTCTGTAGACTTCAAAGGCCAGCAATACACCTGCATTGTGATTGCAAGAGCGAATTCACAATTGTGATGATGATAGACAACCCAACAAGACAGCGCGAGAACGGCCTTGACAAAATCTTGTTTCAAGTCTATTTAGCAATATTAGCACTAAAAGTGCATGAGCTACTGGAGATGATGTTGTTGTAGGTAGCAAGGCCGAAGCCTATGGAGCAACGTCATCATGGGGGTTTAGCATGTTCAATGACTTCGAATGCTCTCTGGGGTCAAATCTGCACGCGCTTCCACTGATTTTGCTTGCGCGCTGGATGGTGCATTGCAAAGCAAGCATCTTCAAAGCTTGTAGACTTCACGATGACCTCGCCGTCAAGTGAATTCGGATACTCACAAGACCTGCTTGGCATGTATGGCTACACTGACCCTCACAGAATCGGGTTCCCGTTTCCTCGAGGCACTATAAATGATGCACATGGAATGCGCAATATAGGACTGGAGGTACCTACAGCCGCAAGCATGGATATGGGAATAATATATCGGGTCAAATCAAATCAGCACTTGACTTTGTACATTATGGAGGGAGGCTTGGAATATTTGAAAAATCCTGATTTGCGAAGAGTGCAATTGCCCACGCCCGGTATCCATGCAAAACAAGACAACCACTAGCACACCAAAGCCACAGACTTTCTAGCTCATACCGCCGTCGATCGGGCCAGCGAGGCTAGAGTGTAAGGGATCTGGTTCGAGACTTGCTCGCAAGAGGTGTCTGCTGAATCGGTAGCTCTGTGCGCGCTCTACCTTGCGGCGTTGCATTTACGTAGCTACATCAGACAACCCCTAATCAAGATGAGCATCATGTGAGCGACGGCTTCATTTGATACTTCAGCGACGTCAAGATCCCAATGTTGGGTGTCATGCTTTGGTCTTACCACTGTCCAGCCAGGATTGGAACAATTCCATCTGGAAGACGTGTGGCATCATTTCGTAGAACCGGGACGCCCCTCTACCTCATGTCATTTGCCTACTACAAGCTGTTAAAGCTTTGCCGGGTTGATTTCTGCTCACCCGCATCCCGACGTGGTCCGGTCTGCTAAATCTCATATTCGCGGCGAGATGTCTTCTCTTCAAGCATCTTTGCCCTCAAGAGCCATTTTGTCCAGCGCTCGCACAGAGACGGCGGAGAAGCACCTGGGCGCACAGGCAGTGCTGCCTCAGCACTAAGGATCTCTTCGGTGAAAGTCCCAGTGGAGGGACGCTATCCTCCGTGAAACGTGGAGGGGTGAGGGTTCTCCAGTTCATCAGCCACCACCTTGCCCTTAACACTTGGACGCTTGTCCGCATCTCGCTCAGTAAGCGAAAGTGTGGATGACGAGCGCCACCAGCCCATCGTTTCCCCCCAGTACCGCCAACCAAAAGCAACGGTCCCAGACTCTCGGCTACAAGACCACGTTCTCACTGGCGGAAGATGCCGTCAATTGGCAGGTCACGCCTTTAGATACGCAGAAATTGATCTCCGTAGACATTAGTACTGCTCGTTTCGTGACGAGCTGGCAAAATGTTCGTCATGGTTACGTACGGAATCGTTCGCCCGAACATCCTTTTTCCGTTTGCCGTCAAGCCACCCCAGTCTCTGGGAGATGATTTGCCACCCTCGATCGAGTGGCTCGGCAGCGAGCGAACGAAGCGATCATGCTGGCGATGAGCTCTGCGGGGAGACGTCAATCACTGGACGTGAGACGAGAGGGTCGGTAGTACAAGATGTGGTACTGGTTCAGCTAGCGACACAACATCAAGAGAGGGGCCCCGGCATGCTTGGGTCGAAAGTTTACTCCACGCCATGCCTGCATAATCGATCCCCTAATCAACGACATCAGGGCGGTTCAAAGCCGTCATCGTCAACTGTTTATCTTGCCTTAGCTGTTCTCTTGCTAGCGGTGGCGCTCTGGAACTTCCCGCCTTGCGTGGACAAGCACATTGAGTGCCGGCCAAGCCGCGCGCCTAGGTCGTGATCGATCCGCAGCACACCAGAACGAACAGATTGATCTCTAATAGGCAACTCACGAGAGATGCTCCCATACCCAACTGGGTTATTTCGCCGTCGCGGTGGCTTGCCGCGAGTCGACGCAATCCCAATGCAGGGTACCTATGAAAACCGTTTGCAGTGCGGCGACGAGCAGGACGTTGTGCTCCTGAGGACCGACCTGCAGCCCCGAC
>JANKOE010000009.1:32072547-32087905 GCA_026284465.1 Erythroxylum citrifolium | reverse complement strand
ATTGTTCATCTTCTATATTGCAAAATTTTAGTATGAATAGTATAAATGTATTCATGATTGAATGGAGAAATAAATCTTGGCTATCTACTAGCAATTTCTATTTATGCCATACTTTATTCAACATTGTTTTAATACTAAAAGTGACTATAATTGAATGTAATATGCTAAAGCACTTAACACATTAAGATTTAATGAAATTTCTGCTAATATATAATGTTTTCAATTCTTGAAATCATAATTTTGCTTTATAGAAAAATGATATGAAATCATCATCAGTTAGAATAGCCAATAGATCTAGATAACATCATATCTTCATGTACACAAGGCTTATCATATATATTGTTAGGAAAATAACAATATTAGATGTTAGGAAATATCTATATTAGGGGGACTATAATCTCATCTTTAGGATGTGATTTCCTCTTTATTCCTAAGATCTTTTCCTCATGTAATTAGTTTTTTAAAAAGGCTATAAGGGTCTTGAGTTTGAAGCAAGCCCTTAGTTAGACATTCTCTGAATTTCTCATCATATTAGAGTAGGGATACTATTCAAAACTCACAACCCTCTTTACCGTAAAACCCTAATCTTTCTCACCTATCCAAAAAACCTACCTCTACTTACCAAAACTAAAAGCCAAATCCATAAAAGCAACCAGTAAGTGTCAAGGAACACTAGAGTACTGACAGTGTTGTCAAAAAACCATCCATGCGTTGGGTTATGGGCATCCTGCATCGTCATCTGGCGACCACTAACGACAGCAATTGGATGGGTTAGCTTGCCTCTTTATCCTGAATGGAGTTCTGGACTTGCTTTATGCCAAAACTAACCAAAACATAGGTATTTTGATACTATTAATGTCTTTTATATGTTTCAGAACATCATCAATAGTGTCTGTTTAGCCAGGAATTCGTCAAATATACCTGGGAGATGTCAGATTTTAGTAGCAAATCATTGACTGGTATTCCAACAATGGGTTCCTCAACTTTTCCAATCACCAAGTAATGTTTCAACGGTAATAATTATCCTTTTTGGTCTAAAATTGTAGAATTATTCTTTAGAGGTCAGAGAAAGTTGCCCCATCATATATCTGATCCCCCAACTGATTAGAAAATACTGAAGAATTGGCAAGGCAATGATGCATAACTACTACATATTCTTTTCGATTATATGGAACTTAAAATCTCAATCCTATTCTCTTATGCTAACACTTGTAAGCAAGCTTGGGACTATGCTAAGCTTCTTTATTCTAGTAATATGCTTTGCATATATGATATTTTTGTTAAGTTATTTCAATCCAAATAGGAGGAAGTTTGATTGAATACTTTGGGAAAGTGAAACGTGCAGCATTTGAGGAGTTGAATTCTCTACTACTAATCACATTTGATATTAAAGAGATGTAGATTCAAAGAGAGCACTTAGTGTCTATGACAGTTTTGGCTGGATTGAAACCCAATTTTGAGTCTGTGCGAACACAAATCTTGGGAGGATTAAACTTTGCATCCTTATTTGAAGTATATTCTAGACTTTCTTGCTCTATATCTATGACGAATCCAACAGAGAATAACTTTGATAGGTCGGCACTTGTTAATGCGCA
Organism: Erythroxylum citrifolium; assembly: GCA_026284465.1. Taxonomy (NCBI): domain Eukaryota; kingdom Viridiplantae; phylum Streptophyta; class Magnoliopsida; order Malpighiales; family Erythroxylaceae; genus Erythroxylum; species Erythroxylum citrifolium. The sequence continues at coordinate 32,086,310 of JANKOE010000009.1, read as the reverse complement.
CAGTGGAAGGATTGATGTCGATTTGATGATGTCTTTGATAGGTGTTTTTGTTTTGGTGTGCTTTCAACCTTGAGAAAATAAGAAGGATAGAAATTTCGAATTCAACAATAAAAAAATAAGGATACGCAAGGTTTGATTTCTATGACACCTTTTAGAAACTTGTTCCAAGCAATCCCGATAATCAAAATAAAACCAAGAGAAATGAACAATCAACACACCACAATTGGGAAAACAATTGATAAATGAAAGATGGTTTGAAAGGTAACAAGAACAAGAGAGTAACGTTTCTCCCTATTGAAGCCGACGACACTCTAGCAATTCTGATCTAAAAGTTTCGAAAATTTGACCTAAAGACACATATTTATACCTAGGTTAAATAATAAAAGGTTGGGCTAAAAATACATGAAAGCCCCAAATAAAACAAACTCCAGAAACTAAATAAATAAGTCTGATGTGTGGCACCACTACTGGATCCATATGCTCTTAGGCTTAAGTGAATTAAATAGCTTACTCCCACTAATAAAATAAGTGGCGCACCAAACACTCTTTGGGCTCAAGTGATGAAGCATTAAAATAGCTCAAGTCTTCTTATCTTCAAGCTCCAAGTGTATCTGGTCTAAGGATTTGAGTTAAATGGATTAGTTTGGGCTCAACTCCATTAAACTCTCCTCCAATAGGCTTGGAGTTCGCCATCCTCTCAAGATAAAAGCTAACTTGTGTGTAAAGAGTCTCTTTAAGTCTCTTGGTCCTAACTCTAGACATAGGTCCAACTAGAATGACGAGCTCGCCCCCGTCACGTACGCCATCTCCGCAGTGATCCTTACTCCTGCTCACATCAGTCTCTTCCTCCTCAAGAAGATTCGTCCTCGAATCTAAGTCCATATCAAAAGGAGAAAGATTAGTAATATTAAAAGTTGCAGAAACAGAATACTCACCTGGCAGGTCAATCTTGTATGTGGTGTCATTTATCTTCTCCAACACCTAGAACGGACCACCACCCCTAGAATCCAAAGTAAAAAACCCTATGCAAAGCATCAAGAGGGTTAGTTTCAGAAACTAAACGCTCTCTGTTTCTCACCACTACTAGTGCTCTTTTCTCTCCAGTTACTCTCCTCGAGTCTTTTCCCTTAGCAAACAAGCTCACTTTTCTCGCTTTCTTTTCTCTTTCTGAGCCCTTCTCTCCTGCACATCCCACTTTCTTTTCCTCACTTATGTAGTCACTCCCTATTGGGCCAATCCCTCTTTTCTTTTGGGCCTCTTTTTCCTCATCATTTTTCTTTATATCACTACCCAAACCCTCCTCTCTTTGCAAAGCTTTAACTTGGTCCAGGTAGATCTCATGAGACGATAAAGGTAACAAAGTGAAGTTCTTGCCCTTGAACTTGAATGAGTATTTATTTGCGTACCCATCATGTGGTAGTCGCCTATTAAACTGCCAAGGCCTCCCCAATAGCAAATGTCCTACCTCCATGGTTATCATATCACACGACACCTAATCCTCATACCTCCCTACAGAAAATGGCACTAGTACCTGTCTAGTCACCTTCACATCCGCACTATCATTAAACCATTATAAATTATATGGCTCTGGATGTTTCTTACATGTCAAGCCCAATTTCTCCACCATAGTTCGACTAGCCCCATTGATACAACTACCTCCATCTATGATCAAGTTACACACCTTTCCACCCACTAAACACCTTGAATAGAGTAGGTTCTCCCTCTGATCTAGAATCTCATCTCTAACTCTAACACTTAATACTCTCCTAACTACAAGTGCTTCTCCTATGACAGCTCTTTCCACACATTCATGATCATCATCATAAACACTATCACATGGCAAATCATCAACATCACTATCCTCAGAATCAATAACTCCATTATCCTTCATATACATCAGCTTTCTATTAAGGCATTGAGAAGCAATATGGCCAGTACCCAAACATTTAAAACATTTTATAGATGAATGTTTACTAGAAGTAGCTTCAGTGTTAGAAGTACCTTTTTGCTTAGATCTCCCAGATGATTTCTTAGGTGCTTCCTTGAAGTCCACTCCCTTATCCTTGTACTTCTCCTCCTTCCTAGGCCAGTATGAGTTTCACGAATAACTAGAACTTGCTCCACTCCTTGCGGTCACTCTAGTTTTAAGCTGTCTCTCCACCTTCATGGCCATGTTCACCATATCCTCAATCTCTAAGTAATGATGTAGCTCCACCACATTTTATATCTTCCTATTCAATCCACTCAAGAACCTTGCCATGGTGACCTCAGGATCCTTCACTATATAGCACGAATCATAGCAATCTCCATCTCCTTGTGGTAGTCCTCTACTGACTTAGACCCTTGTGTGAGTCTTTGGAGCTTTTGACGCATCTCCCTATAATGGTAAGAAGACACAAATCTCTTCGTCATACATGCCTTCATTGCTGCTCAAGTATTAATGGGTCTCTCTCCATTCCTCCTCCTAGAGGTCACAAGTTGATCCCACCATATTAGTGCATAATCTGTAAATTCAACAGCAGCAAGTTTTACCTTCTTCTTTGAGAAGTTATGGCACTCGAAGATCAAATCAACCTTCCTTTCCTACTCCAAGTACGCCTCAGCATCATTTTTCCCCTTGAATGCTGGGATCTGCATCTTGATGGATTTGAGGTCTCCATCTTGCCTATTGAGGGGTTCTCCTCTCCGAGCTCTCCTGAGCATGCGCTCTTTATAGTCCTCCTCCTCCTCATCAAACTCCTCCTCCTCAGGCTCATACTGTGGTGGTTGTCTACGAGGTGGTGGTTGCCACTAACGTACATCTACACGCCTGCCCTGAGGTTCCTCGCGTCCCCCTTGTCTGAGCTCATCCATTTATCCCCTAACCTCATTTAAGGCTAGATTGAACTTCTCAAATTATTGCTACATGGCTCTCAAAGTGAATGTGATATTTGCATCTCCCCCTTGGTTGTCATCATTACTACCTTCCTGTGAAATTGTAAATAAAATTATATACCTGCAAAACAAAGTTAGTGATAAACAACCTCACACATTCCCTCGCGTATTTTACTCAAGAATTTGTCACTCCCTTCGTGTTTAAGTCACGGCAATGACTCCCCCAAATAAGCTCACACACTCTTGCCTTTTACCACTCAATGTTCTCTGAAATCCAAGTTACAATCAGAACTATAGCTTCATCAAATCAATGTTCCCAAATGTAGCTCGAGTAACAAGTAACAAGCAACCCAAACCAATAACCAATAACAAGCTAGCAAATTTGAAAATTTTTGAAACTATTTGTCACAGGTGATTCAAATGAGCCTCAGTCAAGTAAAAAGTATGAGAAATCAGAAAAGAAATTCAGTTTTTTTTGAATTTTTTCCAGATTTTTTAAAATTTTTTTACCTTTTTTTAGATTTGTTTGTTCCAACTCATTTTTTAGACTTTTTTTGTTTTCTCAGACTTTTTTTCGAACATTTTTTTTACTTTTTTTAATATAAGCTGGAAGTTTTCAACAAATAATTGAAAACCCTAACTAAAATAAAAGCAAGAAGAAAGATTGAAATTTTAGGCCAAAAGTTAATTCACACCTGAATTGATGATTCGACGATAATTGGATGGTGATAGGTGGCAGTTTCTTGAATTTTGATGGATTTGAATAGGAATCCTCCTTCAAACCAAGGCTTTGATACCAAAATAATGCACACCGCAGAAGGGTTGACGTCGATTTGATGATGTTTTCGATCAATGTTTTTGTTTGGTGTGTTTTCGACCTTGAGGAATTAAGAAGGATGAAATTTTGAATTCAGCAATCAAGAAAATAAGGATATGCAAGTTTGATTTCTACGACACCTCTTGAAAACTTGTTCCAAGTAATCCCGATGATTAAAATAAAACCAAGGGAAACGAACAATCGACATGCCACAATTAGGAAAGCAATTGATAAGTAAAAGATGGTTCGAAAAGAAACAAGAACAAAAGAATAATGTTTCTCCCTATTGAAGCCGTCAGCACTTAAGCAATTTTGATCTAAAAGTTACAAAAATTTGACATAAAAACACATATTTATACCTAGGTTAAACAATAAAAGGTTGGGCTAAAATACATGGAAGCCCAAAATAAAACAAAGTTCAAAAACTAAATAGATAAGTCTGATGTGTTATGCCACTACTGGATCCACATGCTCTTGGGCTTAAGTATTGAAGCATTAAAATAGCTCAAATATTCTTGTCTTCAGATTTCAAATGTATCTGGTCCAAGGATTTGAGTTAAATAGATTAGTTTTGGCTCAATTCCATTAAACTCTCCTCCAATAGGCTTGGAGCTCGTCATTCTCTCCACAAATTGGCCCACGCGTGCATAGAAAGCCTCCTTGAGTCTCTCGGTCCTAGCTTTGGACATAGGTCTAACTGGAATGACAAGCTCACCCCCATCACGCATGCCATCTCCATGGTGATCCTTGCTCTTGCTCACATCAGGCAGTCTCCATCCCTCTGTGTTTGATCATTGCCAACATCTTCGTCTTTGGCTCGAGTAACACTTACAGCGCCATCTCAAAGCCTTTTTGGTTCCCTCCTTTGTGGGTTCTACACATGATATGCTTCGCCTCTACCTTCTTGATGAGTCTCTCGGCTTGACTCGTTTGGGCCGAGGGTGGCTTCCACAAGAAAACATCGGCTTTTACGCTTTATTTGGCTCAGTTGGGGCTGACTTTGGCTTGGTATTCCATCGCGTTCTGGATAAGCGCGAATTGGCTTGGGTTGGTCGCATGTTTCGCAATGTTTGAAGCTCTTTTTGGGTGTTCAAAGAGGTGAGTCAGATCGCCAGAGATTTAGTTAAGTCGTGTTTTGCTTGGGTAGTGTTTTTGGCCATAGTAAACCTTAGGCTTGTTTCGGTCTGAAACATTCGGGAGAATAGAGATTATTAGAATCTACGTTGTTCATTCGTTGTACATACTTTTCTTAGTGTAAAAAATTTTGTTAAATTATATTTCTTGGTTGTTTTGATTACATCTTGTGTTTGTACTTCGTACATCTAATCTACGGGTGGCCATACTTCCGGCTCCCATTGAATATAAGATGAAATTTCACGTAACATATTAGTCTAAAATAAGTTATTATTTTAGTTGTGACTTCTTATAGTTAATCATAAAATTAATTTAGTTAATATTAAATATAATGACATGTAGCTAGATTCATATTTTAATAAATTTCACGTGTAAAATAAATTTTAAAGTTTTAGGAAAATTTTAAATTTTTATTTGATTGTTAATACCCAATATTTGCATATTATATAAAATTTAAATATACTTTTTTATAAATAAATAAATTAAATTAAATTTCATTTTAATCTCTTATTTATCAGTGAAAATTTATTAATAATAAAAATATATTAATTAAAATTTTATAATCCTCTTAAATTTATATTAATTAAATTGTTTTATGTATCATAAATTTTTTACTAAAATATATTAATTAAATTATTTTTATATGTCATGAATTTACTAAAATGTAAGGGTAATTTAGTCCATATAAACTATTATAATCATGAAACTACTAATTAAATTAATATATTAATTTAGTCCATATAATTTATTCGCTTTTGTTGTGACATCAATAGCAACATTAAATAAAAATTTTACTAATACTTAAAATTTGGGTTTGTATAAAAATAATAATCCCTTTGGATTGAGAAATTTATGATTTAATACAGAAGGCTTTATAAAAAGACCTCTTGTGCTTTAAGGTGTGTTTATATTAAGATTGGATCAGACAATACGTAATGCTCTGCCACATGGGCGAAGCTTAGTATCTATGCAAAATAATTAAAATATAACTCAATTTTGTGTTTTGAAATTGGTTTTTAGTTCTTACAAGTTACAAGACATAAAATTGGCTTGGGTCTTCTTTGGACAGACAGTTGCGACTTCCCACCGACATGTTGTCCGAAACGAACCTCGTTAGAATACGGAAGCAAAAAAATGGGTGAAAGGCAGAGGAGAGTGATAAGGAGAATACCAAAAGACGCGTTTTTTATTGGAAATTTTGGAATCTGTATCTCCTACAATATCTGAATCACAGAGTTTCCATATTCCAATCTTGGAAATCAGTACCATTTTCACTCCATTAACGCATTTGCTTGTTGAACAATACGCGGATCTAAGGTAATGGAGGATTGTTTAGGTTCTCAGGGGATGCGAAGGATGCAGAGAGCTTTAAAGCACGGTAAGGTTACTATCCTCTGCCTCGTCCTTACGGTGGTAGTTCTACGTGGCACTATCGGAGCCGGTAAGTTCGGGACTCCCCAGCAGGACTTCAATGAGATTCGCGACCATTTCTACATACGAAAACGCGCTGAGCCCCACCGCGTGTTGGAGGAGGTCCAGTCAACAACACCATCTTCTCAAGCCGAGAGCGTTGACACCAACAATTACAACGAGTTCGATTTCAAAAAGATTTTGGTCGATGAAGGAGAGGACGAGAAGCCTGATCCCAATAAGCCGTACAGGTTGGGTCCTAAAATTTCAGATTGGGACGAGCAGAGATCGGAGTGGCTTAATAAAAATCCGGATTTTCCTAATTTTATTGGACCCAATAAGCCTCGTGTCTTGTTGGTTACTGGATCATCGCCAAAACCTTGTGAGAATCCGGTGGGTGATCATTACCTGTTGAAGTCGATTAAGAACAAGATTGATTACTGCAGGTTACATGGGATTGAGATCTTCTACAACATGGCTCTTCTTGATGCGGAAATGGCGGGTTTTTGGGCCAAACTGCCCTTGATAAGGAAGCTTCTGTTGTCACATCCAGAAGTGGAGTTCTTGTGGTGGATGGATAGTGATGCTATGTTCACTGACATGGCGTTTGAATTGCCATGGGAAAGGTATAAAGATTACAACTTTGTGATGCATGGATGGAATGAGATGGTTTATGATGACAAGAACTGGATTGGATTGAACACTGGAAGCTTTTTGTTGAGGAACGGGCAATGGGCATTGGATATTCTCGATACTTGGGCGCCTATGGGACCCAAAGGGAAGACCAGAGATGAGGCTGGTAAAATTCTAACTAGAGAGCTCAAGGGTAGATCCGTTTTTGAGGCTGATGATCAGTCGGCAATGGTTTATATCCTAGCCACACAGAGGGACAAGTGGGGTGACAAGGTGTATCTGGAGAGTGCATATTACTTGCACGGTTACTGGGGGATTTTGGTGGACAGGTACGAAGAGATGATTGAGAACTATCATCCTGGTTTGGGTGATCATAGGTGGCCATTAGTCACTCACTTCGTGGGTTGCAAGCCTTGTGGTAAATTTGGAGACTACTCAGTTGAGAGATGCTTGAAGCAAATGGACCGAGCATTTAACTTTGCGGACAATCAGATTCTTCAAATGTATGGCTTCACTCATAAATCACTGGCTAGTAGAAGAGTGAAGAGAGTTCGAAACGAGACAAATAATCCACTTGAGGTTAAAGATGAGCTTGGTTTGCTTCATCCAGCCTTTAAAGCTGTCAAGGCATCCTACTCATAGTTGCCTAGCTGGGCTGTTTTGATCTCTCTTATGCCGCTATATTTTAATACAAGATGCCACTGCACTGTTACTCAGAATGTCTCATGTAATAACCTGTGGAGCAGCTGATTGTATCCTGAGTTAGTCGCGGAGAGAGAATAATTTTGTAGTAATCCATGTTAAAATCATTATTCAAAAGAAACAGCTTTCATGATTTGCACTTATGCAGTTCTGTAATGCACTTGGATAATTTATTCATCCACTACCATGAAACTGTTACAGTTCATACTAAAGCTGGAAATATCTACATCATGAATGCTGCTGATAGTTGCAGTTAATGAATTGAATCCATTCTAATCATTCCGATAATTGTGATGTGTTTTGAACCATTGGCAAATCCATAGACAAGCTTTGCATTTTGGTTTGCGTTGTTATATAAATGACAGAATGGAAAAGTTGCAAGTATTTCAGAGTCGATATCTTTTTCAACATGAGGTTGACACTGGAAACTTTCCAGAATTATAAGCTAGCGCTTTCAGTTCTTGCCCAATTTACAGTAGCTGATTGTTTTGATGCTGAGATCTGTACCTTAACAAGGTCCAGTGAAAGGTAGCATAAGGAAGGGAGTGAAACTTGTCATTTTGTGGTTAAAATGAAATATGTTGCAATGGTGGAAAATCAAATTTCAACAAACAAGATTTTTTCCCTTTCCCAAGATGGTAATGTTAAACCTCGCTACTCAATGCAGCAGAGCTTTCTCAAAGTTATAGATGTTCTCCTCCTCTGAATTAGCTCCTCACCTCCCCATATCTGAACCTCTGGCTTGCGGTTGATCTCATGTTTCCATAAGTAGCGAGCCTCCCCTGAGAGTATAACTAGAGATCCAGGTTTTAGGTAAACAGGAACCCTAATCGTACATTGATCCTTCTCTGCATTCTCATTACCAGAATTAACACTGGTCTTGGTAAAATGCATCACGCATGATGACTCCAGGGATACAATGGCAATCCCATCCTCAAAGCGCATAAGGTCAACATGTGCACAGATTCCCTGCACAGAATACAAAGCTTAGGATCTAAGTTATACATGTAGTCACATTGGACATTCATAATTGTATGCCAAGTGCCAACTGAACACTAGTCTAAAGAACTTCAAGCTTCACAATGACTATTTGAACGAACCTCACTAGATACGGAACGTATCGGAGAGAGCCCAAGCAAGAATTACTATGTATAAGACCAATTTTTTCAGATGATCAAATCTTGAAAAGAACAGAATTTACTCCGGTGAAGCTTGCATTGACTTCCACGGTCTAGCATATATTGTAAAACATTTACAGCAAAATTCAAGTAGCGACGGAAGGCTCAACGTTAACCCCACCTCACCTGGCAGGTAGACATTTACAATCATTTGATCAAATAGCGGTTCCCTCCACAATATATCCGTCGGAAGCATACAAGAACCTTCGCTTCCGCTGGGGCAATCTTTATCTGCACATCCATGATCACCCGATAGCACCAACTCACGAATAGAATCCGCAAGTTCAACGGCCCAAGCGGGAAGATTTCCAAATCTCATAGCCTACAGGATAGATAAAAAACCAAACACATTAATTCTCAACTAAGCTTCTTGAGAGAGAGCAGTGATTTAGATTCAAGTACTAGGCTTTACGAGGCACCTGATTGTTAGAACCTTCATCGAACCATCCTTCTGCATCCACAAAGCCACAGCGTATCAAAACTCAATGATCAGAATTTAAGAAATTCGAAGTTTTGAAAAGCACCATTTTGAATCGAGGAGAGCAAGTGAGATTGTTGGTGAGGAGAAAGGAAGTCGCTGCACAAATATAAACCTTCAATCCCTCTAACCGATTCCCAAGTAGGTTTGTTCTGTTGCAACGTAGCTTCGTCGTACTCGCTGTCAGACGACTCCCCAAACGCTTGGTTCAGTATCCTCTTCTCATCGTCCATTTTGCCAGTACCGTACAGGTTCTCTTCTGAAATTGGGTATTCATATCCCGAGTTTGACGGTTCATTTGACCCGAACCAAATTTCCGTTGAATGGATCAGTTTTCCCCACCAAACCCACTTCTCCGTAACCCAAGGTCCATAAACATAAAGAGTAGGAGCTGGTCTTTCTTCATACAATGATGAATGTTGGAATGAAATAGCCCATTAGGCATATAGTATTTACTTGGATAATAAATTACCAAAATTTAAATCCTTTTTAGACCTTTTATATTAATATTCAATTTTTAAAAATTAAAAATTATTTTCATAATTTTTTATTTAATTAGACTCAAAAATCATAATGATAAAAACATAACAAATTTAAATATTAGTTTATTTTTTAATTTTAATTAAATATAAAAATAAATATTTAAATAAGAAAATGTCTAAAAAAATCTTAACCCTTTTTTATTATTTAATTTTACATATTATTTAATATACTTTAAATAATATTTATATACATTAAAAATTTTATTACAAAGGAAAATATATTAAAATTAAAAACACTTTTTATTTTTATATTTTCAAATGGAAGAAACTCTTTTTTAAAAAAAATTAAAATTACAGCAAAAGCCTTTTGCTGTAAAAGGTCAACTACTTTAACAAAGAACAGAGAATTTGTATCCGCTCCCAACTCCCAAGTCCCAAATAAACAAATAGTATAGTGCACGAGAATCTGAAGAGCGTGAGGTCCTCGTTAACCGTGACTATAAACAACGACATCGTATCCGTGCCACTCCTCAGATCATATCCCACCTTCCGTCACCCTGTCCTCGACACGTACGTGGAACAGAGGTCACAAGATACAGCCACGTGTCCTTGATTAACGTACATATCATCACTTCCACTTGTCACTCTCACACCACTCGTTATCTTCACGTTTCGTAACATCCCACGACCTGCTTCTTCCTTTTGACCCATCGGACGACAAATATTTTGCCACGTGTACATATTTTTCCCCCTAGCCGTAGATTATTGGCCTGCGATTGAAGTCGCTATAAGAAGGCAATCGTTGCAACGTTTTCTTCGGTGTTCTCTGTTATAGTTGAAGTTGGTGATTTTAGGAAAAGTTGCTCAGAGGAAATGGCAGACTCTGAACCTAAACAACAAATTCAAACGGTATCAGTCAACATGCCTCTTCCATCAAGTTTACTTTTTGTTCATTTCGTTGATCTTACATGATTTTTATGGTTAGGCTCAAGCTAGCGAGAACAAACTCAAGTATTTAGATTTCGTTCAAGCGGCTGCGATTTACACCGTGGTGTGCTTCACAACCCTGTACGAGTTCGCGAAGGAAAACTCCGGTCCACTAAAGGCGGGAGTCCACGCCGTGGAAGGCATCGTGAAAACCGTCATTGGACCTGTCTACGACAAGTTTCACGACGTACCGTTTGAGCTGCTCAAATTCGTGGATCGCAAGGTTGGTTCGGCATACTTTTCTGTTGCCTAGTCTATTTTTAGTTATACATAATCTGTGATTTCGCGCTCTGTGGCCTTCTATGCAGGTTGATGAGTTACTGAACGAGTTCTACAGGCACGTACCGTCTCTAGTGAAGCAGGCGTCGAGCCAAGCTCGAGCAGTTGCTTGTGAAGTTCAGCGAGCCGGTGTTGTGGACGCGGCGAAGAATGTGGGTAAGACGCTATACGTCAAGTACGAGCCGGCGGCACGGGAGGTGTATTACAAGTACGAGCCTGTGGTTGAGCAGTACGCGGTATCGTTTTGGCGGTCGTTGAACCGGCTTCCGGTTTTTCCTCAAACTGCCCAGATTATAGTTCCCACTGCTGCATACTGGTCAGAGAAGTATAATCAGGTTGTGTGCTACGCGGCGCAGAGATGGTACCCTGGGATGCCCTATTTGCCGTTGATCCCTATCGAGAGGATCGCGAAGGTGTTTAATGAAGAGACCGCTGGGCCCACTGTCTCCACCAATGGTGGGGAAGCTGTAACGGCGCAGCATTAGTATCGTCATTAGCTAAGTAATTAGTATCGTAGGGTCTTATTATGAGACATTTCGCCTGCTCCATTCTGGAAATACACACCTTTTTTTGTTGCATTCTTGTCATTTATCCTTCATATATGTGATCTGAGGTGTGGGCACATATAAAATTAGTTTAGCATATTTACACAAACAAAATGAGGTAATATAATTAATGCTAAGCAATGAATTATTAACATTGCAATTACTTCCGACATCATACCTTCATAAATTTGTAATTACAATGAACAATCATTGTAATTAACACACCATCAAAAATAAATCATAGATCTACAATCTATCAAACAACAATTTTAATTGATCGATTGTAATATAATTATTTAAATATATTATTTATTTTATGTATATTTGTTTAATTAATACATTTTTAGATAAAGTTTATGAGATAAATGTATATTACAAATAAAATTGTTATAAGATCATAATTGTGATATTTATATTATATTTATACATTATCTTTAAATTATTCTATTGAGACTAAATATTAACATGATGGAAAAATTAGTACATGCTATGTTTCTTCATTACAAAAGAAGTAATCTATCTCATAGACTAGTGTGGGAGTATTTTTTTAAAGAACAAATTCATAGAACTAACCCAATAGGGGAACTATATATAGAACATTACCTGTATTTCTATGGGAATGTTGATTATAAAGATTGAATAAGTGATCGGTTAACTTGAAATCTTCAAAATATCTCATGTAATAATTATTGTATGATAGACCTATGTTATTCAATAGTAGATCGTTTTGTAGTCATTAAATATAACATGAACTATAAAGATATAGTTGAAAGATCAATATAGAATTAATCATCCTAAAATGGATAGTGAGAATGTTTTGTTGTACTTAATTAGTATTGATTTAAGAAATCTTTTTCGCTAAGGTAGAATAACATTTTAAAAATAGTTGTCAAATAATATATTCAATTATTAGTTTAAAAAACTAATATGATTGGACTAAAATAAGGTAGACATTAATTCCATATTTTATGTTTAATCATAACAATATATAATAAAGAGAGTGAATTATTTAAAAAAATTGTCAAAATTGCCTTGACATTTATAATATTTAAGTAGTCTTAATACATTACTAGATGTCAATCTTAATTTATAGATATTAAACTATTTAATTAGAGAATTAAAAATAAATTAAAATAATTTAATATATCTAGTTCAGCCGGATTCTGCTGAGGTTGAACGTCGTTATTTTGGTCCATGATCTGCGCAAGTCTGGCTAGGAGATACCTGCAAAATAGATAACGGCGAGTCGGGGATTGATTCCCCGGTAGCCCCTCCGACGCTCAAGTCAGTATATTTGTAAGGTTTTGGTAGCTAAGAATACGGGGAAAAACTAGGGTTATAGTCTCATACCTCAATCCGGTAGGAATAGTACCTTATATATGCCGTGGATGCTAGGTTTACGTAGGTCTTTGTGTTTGCATGGGAGTTTAATACCTGATGGGCCGATCAGGCCGTAGGTGTGTTAAGATGGGCCTGGGCCTAGCACAACCGACCCAACCATAAGCCCCCCTACTCCTCGAGTCTGAGTCAAGGGAAGGGTCGAAGGAGTATAAAAATAGGAAACAGCATGCTTCTGCTCGTGCTAGACCCAATCGGTTGATTATGGGGTGATGCGGCCGATCGGTTGTAACGGTAGGGTAAGTCGACCGAGCATAACGGCGAGGTCGGTCGGGGCGTGCGTAACAAGTGAGACCAGTCGATCGAATGATTAGACTTAACTAGAGCTTTAGGCGTGATTATTACTGATGGCTCGTGTTATCTGACAGGTTGTCACGCACGTCCCTCTGATTACTATGCAGCTGTCATGTGCGTCCTTTTAACTGCCACCCCGCCGTCAGGCGCGTCCTTTCAATTAGCGTGCCGTTGTAGTTTTCAAACAAACCTAATTTACTTTGGTTCAGATTCTACCGCGTGTCTGTGATAGTTCGGATGTTTACCACGCGCCCGGCCCTGGTTGGTGTGTCCGTTCCAGCGATTTTCTATAAATATTCAGGATTGACAGACTGTAGACTTTCTTCACGCTTATTTCGTTCTTCGGCTTCTCCTGTGTTCCTTTGCACCTTCTTGCTTTCAGTTTCCGGAGTTTTCTTTCCGCCGTCTTCAAATTTTTGACCTCCTTCACTAAACTACGGACGTCCTTTCTCCCGTCCTTCTGTCCTACAAATTTTTGCTTTCATAATCATGTCGTCGACTAGCCCTAGAGACGAACTTAGATTTAGGGACGGAGTCGGTTCCTCCTCTCCG
>JANKOE010000009.1:32001773-32018889 GCA_026284465.1 Erythroxylum citrifolium | reverse complement strand
GAGTTACTAAATAAAATAAATACTAGTGTGATGTTTGGATTTGATTGTACTGTCTTGGGTGGCATCCACATATCCTCTCAGGGGGTATTTGGGTGTTACATCTTGTTTGAAAATAGAGGTTTATAATTTAATACAGTGAAAAGATGTTTATTATTTTACATTTAATCTTAAACCTCTCAAATTGAAGGTTTTTCATTTTTATTGTTTAGGATAGAATGAGATGTAATATGGAACCTTTCTCTTCTGTCTTATTTCATTATATTCCATTATAAACTCTCTTTCTAAACGAAACGATCGAATAATATTATATTTCATTTTATAATATTATTCTTCATTTTATTTTATTAATAAACCTGATTGCCTAAACTCTCCTCTTATTTATCAAAATCTTTGACGTGGCAACGAACACTTCTAATAAATAACTCTGGCCATTGTCACTACCATCTCCCACTCACCTCAGATTGGACATTCTCAACCAGCATAACACATCAAACATATTTGTCATTTGGGAAGTACAAGTTCCAATTATCCACAAGATGCAGAATGTCCTCTACCCAGTGTTTCCTGAGCTTAGACGTCCCTCCGCCTTCGTATTGAGTTAAATTGCAGAAAATTAATTTAGCGAACTACTTTCCAAAAACATGTATGGGTTGTTTTCATTACTTTCCAAGAAGTAATAACTGTATTCATTCGAGCATACCTCAAATTTGAGCTTCTCATTTTCCTTAACAAGAGTTGTGATTATAGCCAATTGAATCATAAGAAGCTTTGAGAAGATCATGGTTTTGTTTTTTTAAAGTTGCTTTATCTTCTATCGAGCCTTTCTGTTCTAGAATCACAAATCCAGTTGCCTAGGTTACAATACTAGCTTCTTATCCAGCTGAGTTTTACAAACCAATTAGTCAAACCCTAGCATAAAGTATATTGAGAAAGGGAACTCGTCTATCTTTGACCAAATGTTAAAAATTCGATCTTTGATTTTGAGTATGTAGCAGCTTTAAATCTTTAGACCAGTTATCCTATTTTGTGAGGTGCTTACAAATCAATGAGAGGATTAATCACTGGATTTGTCGGTGAATACTCTGGTTTAGAAAAAATATATATCGAAAAAGTGGCACAATTAAAACACAATATTTATTATTCACCGTCAGGTTTTAAAAAATATATTGTTAATAGACTATGACTGAGAAGTGAATTTAAGTAACTACAAGAGTGTTTAAAAAAAAAAAAAAAAAAGTAACTACAAGAGTCATCTGAAATGCTTCCAAGTCATACAGACCTTTACGCTCAGGGCCAATCAGTCTACTTCCTTGTTTTGGTCATAATCCTAATCCAACTGCCTTTATTAACTAATATGTGTTTTCAGAAAAAAAAAAAAAAAAAGGCTGAGATTAGCCAAATAATTAACATAAATAAACCCAACCAACCAGGGACTTGTGAACTAATACACATTTAATCATTCAACCCCTGAGCCAAAAGCTTCTGTCTTTTGTTCTCTCAAACGAACACCATTTCTTCCCTTGTCGGATCAGAGAAGCTAGAGAGGGAGAGGGAGAGAGAGGGAGAGAGAGGGTCCTTGTGCCACCACCTGACGACGATCAGACCAACCACCGCCGACGAGAAGATGGTCGAAACGCGACGGAGCTCCTCTTCAAACAAGCGCCATCTTGCCTTTCCCTCGTCCCCCGACTCCTCTCCTCCAAACTCTTCTAAACGATCCAAGGTGCGTTCTTTATGTTTGTGTTTCTAGTTGTTTTTGGGTTTTCGAATTGGGTGTTTGTTCTTGGGGTCTTTTTGGGTCTGATTGTGGGTTTTCATTCTTGATTGAACCCTAGATGGGGACGGTGGAGACGGCTGAAACGACGTCGGCCGATGAGGTGGCGGTGCCTCCGGTGGAAATTATTAGTCCGGCGAAGGAATCTGGGTCTGTACCTTTAGACCATGAACTGGAGTCCTCTGATCTGCAAGCTACTGTTGTTGCAAATCCTGTTCTTGCTGACGTGGAGAAACCTCCGGTAGCCGGCGAAGCCGGAGACGAGGACTTGGTGGCTCCTCAGTCGTTAGGTGCGATCTTGGACTATTTCTTTGTTGCATGCAGTGGTTTTGATATGAAAGTTTGTTTCTTTTTTACTTTCTTTTGTGTTTTGTGTGAAATGTTTGAAATTTGTGAATTTATCTGGGTTTTTTGGGAATCGGCCATTCATGGGTTTTAGTTGAAGATGCTGTGAATGGGGAGAAAGCTAAAGTGGCGGGTGTGGCTTCCAGTCGATTTAAAAAGCGGTCAATCAAGACTGTGAAATTGAATGGCAAGGCTGCATGGGGCAAGCTACTTTCCCAGTGCTCTCAGGTGGGTCGATGTTTAAACTTCCATTTCCATCAGTGCTTTGCTTGGCTTGTGATGATCCTTATATATGTTTGAGGAGTGCTTTAGCTCTTTTTATGGACGGTAATAGTTCTGAGTTTCTGACTGTAGTAAGTGCTATTTACTTTTTGGACAAGTTGATAAGAAGTGTTTAAACTGCATTTATCTTGCTACATGTGTTTTCTACGCTGCTGCACACGATGGTTTGGAAAAGTTATTCTTGTTGCGTTTGTTTGAATATTGTAGAATTTAGATTTAAGTGGGAGACTGATCGATTTGTCTTGCGCACAGGTTATTGGTTTCTTAAGTTTATGTAAATATATTGTAAATGTTCTTAGAGAATTCTTAACTGAATCACATAGATTCATTAGTGCTTGTTTGTCCATTTATGGAAGTAAGTTTCTATGGTTCACCTGTTGTGGTTCATGCTTGGGGTTCCTTTGAAGAATTTTGGTTATTGGAGACAATCAGATAGCGTTACAACATTGCCAGTTTTATTCCTTCTCTTTCTGTCATTGAGTTTAAATGCCCCCTTGAGAGTTTGTTTTCATTGCCAGAATTTTGTGGTGCTGGTCAAAGTTGCCTAGATTTCACTAGTGAACTCATTTTGACTACAACCAGCAGAATTTGGAATTTCAGGGGGTTGTACTAGGAAACACACATGAGATAGAATCCTTGTCTTATTGTGGGAATGTGAGATGGCATCTTCTTTTCGTGATCGGGGTGACACTTCGTGCAGGTTAAATTGAGACATGATATTCTGGATATTCTTACAGTACGGAGAGTTGCTGGGGAGGTGCTTGGTCTTGGACTCTTGTGTCACCTTTTAAGTGCTTCTAGTGAGATCTCCTTCATGTCTGGATGATGAGCAGTCTGAAGTATTGATGGAAAATTGTAATTAAGCCTTTGTTGTGAGGCTTCAACTGCTGTCTAGTCAGGTCAATTCATGTTTCCTAGGGAGGAGTGGGTAACGGTTTTCAAAGGGGGATGAATGAATACTTTGCTTGCTTGCATTTTAGAGTTTCCTGTTTCATTACTGTGTTTTGAGGTTAGTGATCATCATCATTTTGTGGTTAATTTATGTGTGTGTTGATCTTGATATTATAATGCTATTCCTCTTGATAGCACATGGTATATCTTTGTCCAGTGCCATTATTCTGGCCTTATTAATCATTTTGGAGGAGGGTTAAGATGAACGGCGTATGGTAGTTTTGTTTTAGAAATATAATTATAACCATGATCTTTGGAATATTTGCCTGAAGCCAAATGTACATCTTTTTTCTTGTTAGAGTTAACCTGGTTGAATACTTTCATTCATTGTTCCTTGTTTCTGAGCCTTGGCATGGACGAAGTTTTGAGATTCATGTTTTATGGGCAAAATATTTATGTTGATGGTTTTTCTGTTCGAACTAAAATATTGATAATTGCTGTTGCTTTTTATGTCTTGCACCACAGAACCCTCACCTGCTCATGTGTGGCACACTTTTCACTGTTGGCCAAAGTCGTCAATGCAATTTATGGCTTAATGATCCAGCCATTAGCAGCATTTTATGTAAATTGAGACATATTGAGGTATCTGCATGGTTGATTTACTATAAAATTTCTCGTCGTTGATTTATTAAGTTGAATAACCGAAGTCACCTCCTTGATTGTGATTGTTTTTGAATATGGTTGGTAATGATGATTTTTACCTTTCCCTTGTCAACATGTGCAGCGTGGAGGTGCATCTGTGGCCTTGTTGGAAATCACTGGCGGCAAAGGATCAGTTCAAGTGAATGGTAAAGCTTACCACAAGAATGCAAGTTTAATACTGACTGGAGGTGATGAGGTGGTGTTTAGCACTTGTGGAAATCATGCTTATGTATCCTTCTTGCTCTGTTCCTAATTTATCTTGTACACCTTTTTTCTTTTTGGTGGTAAGATCTCAAAAAAGTGGACTTTCACTTCCTTTTGTTCCATTTGTTGTTGCTTTAAATCTCACATAGGCCAATAAGTTCCTTAATGGGATACTAGATTTTTCAGCAGCTCACCAACGATAACTTAGGTGCTCCAGGTGTTCCATTTGCAAGCATCTTAGAAGCCCAAGGTGCTCCTAGAAAAAGGATGTACACTAAGACAATATCTGGTGATTGCTCAGCATATGCAGGAGCATCAATACTAGCTTCTTTGTCTAATCTTCAAAAAGATTTAACCCTTCTTCCACCACCTGCCAAAACTGTTGATTCTGTACAGCAGAATGCTGAAATTCCTGCTGCTGGTGGCCCATCTGATGGTCATGTTTCAGAAGTTGACATGAAAGATAACAGCAGCAACAATGAGCCTGCTGATGTTTCTTTAAGGGAGAAAACTGTTCCATCAGATGCTACAATTGAAAATGGGGCTCCTGGTGACGTTAGATTTGATGCTTCTGTGGATGCTGGACCTGGAAAGATCCACATATCTGCCCATGAACTAAGACCTCTCTTGCGAATTCTTGCTGGTTCATCTTCTGAGATTGATTTAAGCAGCAGCATTTCTAAAATACTCAATGAGCAAAGAGACATAAGAGAACTCATCAAGGATCTTGATCCTCCAGCAATGTTGATATCTACTAGACGCCAAGCATACAAAGAATGTTTACATAAAGAAATTCTAATTCCTGAGAACATTGATGTTTCATTTGAAAGTTTTCCGTATTATTTAAGGTGCAAACTTGCAAGAAATTTTAAATTTTGTGTTATCATCTCCTTTATTTTTTATTCATTTTGCTCTGCTTTGGATTTCTTTATAATTTACTGGTATGGGACTTCTGCAGTGATACAACAAAGGAAGTTTTGAAAGCTGCTGCTTTTGTTCATTTAAAATGTAATAACAAAGTTGCAAAGTTCGCTGGTGATCTTCCTTCTTTTTCTCCTCGCATATTACTTTCTGGTCCTGCAGGTATCCATACTCCTTTGTCAATATGATTCTTAATATCTTTTTCATGTTCTGTATCCCGTTCCTACTAGTACCCATATCTTCCTATCCTATGGGGATTTGTTTGACAGGGTCAGAAATCTATCAGGAGACTCTGGCAAAGGCTCTTGCAAAAGATGTTGGTGCTAGACTCTTAGTTGTTGATTCTCTTGTGTTGCCTGGTGTAAGTTTCACTTGTTTTGTGCAAGTTTTTCTACACAATTTGCACCTACTTTGGCTTTCTGGTTTTATCTAGGTCTTCTAGATTCTTCTATCTTGACTTGATTATATTTTGCAGGGTTCAACACCTAGAGAAACTGATTCTGTTAAAGAAAGTTCCAGGGCTGAAAGGACATCTGCATTTAGCAGACGAGCTGCACAGGCAGTTTTACACCATAAGAAACCTACTTCCAGTGTTGAAGCAGACATTACTGGTAGCTCGACATTGAACTCTCAGGTTTTTCCAAAGCAGGAAGCCTCTACTGCATCGTCCAAAGCTTACACTTTTAAAACAGGCATGGCACATTTCAATTTGGCAACACCACCCCACCCCACCACCCCCTTTTTTTTCCCCATTCTGTGGTGTCACTGGTAACTTCTACTGAATAGCTGAATGGGTTTTAAATTGCAAATTTTGCAGGTGATAGGGTAAAGTTTGTGGGTACTGCAAAACCACCGCCTGGGCTTTACCCTTTAAGGTTTCTTCCCTTCTTGATTGATAAATTAGCTTTTATGAAACTACTTTACCTATACCTATTGGGATTAGATCTGAATTTAAGTGGTCTTTCAAAACATGTTTGTTTTGACTAAATTGTAGTTTATATTATATATGCAATGAATTCACGTGGCATACATCATTTTTTCCATTTAGCTACTAAAATTTTGCCAATATTTTCTATGCAAATTCATGATGCTTACGATTTTCTTGTAATACAATTTTTCTTGTCTAAGAAGGGGGCCTACAGTCGGTTTTTGTGGTAAGGTAGTCCTTGCTTTTGAAGGAAATGGAGCCTCAAAAGTTGGGGTTAGGTTTGATAAATCCATCCCTGAAGGCACTGATCTGGGTGGTCTTTGTGAGGAGGATCATGGTTTCTTCTGTGCTGGTAACTGCTTTCTTATTCTTTCTGTGCTGTATACTTGCATTTAGTTTGTTTATATAATCGAATTGGAAATTTTACTTTCTTATTGTACAGCTAGTTCACTCCAGTTAGATAATTCGGGAGTTGAGGATGATAGGCTTGCTATCAGTGAAATATTTGAGGTACTTGTTCCTTCAAAAGAACTAACCTCAGCTTCTGCATTATTTTTTTAATGGCTGATGCTAAGTTGGAGCATTCTGTTGTTTACAGGTTGTTTCAATTGAAAGTAAGAGCACTCCTTTGGTATTGTTTCTCAAAGATATCGAGAAGTCCGTGGTGGGGAATCAAGATGCCTATTCTGGTTTAAAGAGTAAAATTGAAACTTTACCAGACAGGGTAATTGTGATTGGCTCACACACCCAGATGGATAATCGCAAGGAAAAGGTAATCTGTTACAATGCCTTGTTGTTAGTGACTAGACTTATTTAGGAGAATACGCTTACATGTTTGATGACCTTCCGGTGTTCTTCAGTCACATCCTGGTGGTCTTTTGTTTACAAAGTTCGGAAGTAACCAGACTGCTTTGCTTGACTTGACTTTCCCGGTATGTTAAAGCTTTGGAATTGTTTTATATTCCCCCGTTCCTACATGTTTAACAGTTCTTTGCTTTGAACCTCAATTTCCATTTGATTTGTGGTTCCATGCATGTTGATTTGAGTATAATAGGAAAGTTGTGTTTACATCTATAAAAGCTCAACCTTATAATTGTTTGAGCATCTTCTGGTCCATTATATTTTGCATTTGGATATGAGTGCAATAATTTGGTTCAAACATTTATTATTTGAATTGGAGTGGGGTTGAATTCATGATTGGAAATGGGGTGATATTGACTTGAACTAGTATTCTCCTATGAAGATATCTTCACACTTCATGATGGCACTATGAATGGTATAAAAATCAAGTTCATGAATCCACAAGAGTGTGTTGATTTGAGAGGCTGTCAAGGTATGAAATTGGTCATGCACTTAAAGCTGCAATATAGTTTGGTTATCAAATTTGAGTCCTTGTGTTGAATTGGATTTGATTTTTTTTTTCTGTAAATGAGATCTTAGTCCTGATATTTCCACTGTTGCTGATGGTTTTATTGTCTCTTGAATATTTGTAGTAAGCGATTTTTATTATATAGTTCCCTTTTCAATAATATATGCTTGAACAAATATTAATGAGCAAATGAGAAAACTTTTGGTGTTAAATCTCTTTGTTGTTACTGGTTAATAATAGAAATGATCATATTACTTTTTAGGATAACTTTGGTAGAATGAGTGACAAGAGCAAAGAGACATCCAAAACAACAAAGCAGCTGTCTCGGCTTTTCCCGAACAAAGTGACAATACACCTACCTCAGGTATGACCGGCATTCTTGTGGAAATCGTTTACAGCTATTATCTTTCATTAAATATCTTAACTTTTACTTTGAAGAAACTTCACAGGATGAAGCTTTGCTTTTGGACTGGAAACAACAGTTGGAACGTGACGTTGAAACTCTGAAGGCCCAAGCGAATCATGTTAGCGTTCTTTCAGTAAGTATAATTTCGTTGTATTATCGTCTGGAAAGGTGATGGTTTGTTTGTTTTAAAAAATGCTACCTTATGGAAGTATTTAATGACAACACATCTCACAAATACAGGTGCTGGGTCGTGTTGGCTTAGTCTGCCCTGACCTTGAAACTCTGTGCATCAAGGATCAAGCACTTACTACTGAAAGTTGATATTCCTAAACTTCACTCTCCCTTCCTTCAAAATGTCCACTGTTTTCTGGTTATTGTTATGGACTTTCAAAAACTGTCATGTTTATCTGCTATTGTTTTTCTTTTTGAATAGATGTTGAGAAAGTAGTGGGATGGGCTTTGAGCCACCATTTCATGCATTGTTCTGAAACTTCCATCAGGGATGCTAAACTTGTGATGTCTAATGACAGGTTAGTCATTTCCACTGTCATCAAAAGCGTGTTAGTTTTAGGTTTCTTTCCTTGATATTGTTTTCTTTGTCCATTTTGCAGCATTAAGTATGGTCTGAGCATTCTACAGGGTATACAAAGTGAAAGTAAGAGCTCGAAGAAATTGCTCAAGGTAAAGTTGGTTCCCTGTATCTAGGGAATTATCAGACTTTGATATATGAAACCATGTTTCCTGTTGGATTCTTATTAAATATGTAGTGAATTTAAGTCTACAACATTGCAGGATGTCGTCACTGAGAATGAATTTGAGAAGAAACTACTGGCAGATGTAATTCCACCAAACGAGATAGGAGTTACCTTTGATGACATAGGTGCATTAGAAACTGTGAAGGATACCTTGAAGGAACTTGTGATGCTTCCTCTTCAAAGGCCTGAATTGTTTTGCAAAGGGCAACTAACTAAGGTGAGACTTCCCTTTCTTTACTTACTAATTTTCTTGACAATGTGTTTGTATTACTTTATTGTTTTTAACAGCCTTGCAAGGGAATATTACTCTTTGGGCCTCCTGGAACTGGAAAAACGATGCTTGCCAAAGCGGTTGCAACTGAGGCTGGTGCAAACTTTATAAACGTCTCTATGTCTAGCATTACTTCAAAGGTACGTATTTCCTTAATCGTGGTGCTTCCTTGATGTTTGAGCTTTCAGCTGAAAGTTAAACTACCTTTTTTATTTTTTTGTAGTGGTTTGGTGAAGGAGAGAAGTATGTAAAGGCAGTGTTCTCTTTGGCTAGCAAAATAGCTCCCAGTGTTATTTTTGTCGATGAGGTTGGTTTAAATATGAGCTTTTGATACTTTCTTGTTGGCTTCATATTTCCAGTCTGTTTTATTCACCGTGTTTCTGCAGAGCTTCACGCTGCGCGTGCACTTTTCTAGTGCCATTATTCCTGGCTGTCACTTCTTTTCTTCAGGCCTTTTAAAGTTTTATTGTTTCAATTTGCCCTAATGTGCTCTTTTCCTCAATTGCCTGTTGCTTTAGGTGGATAGCATGTTGGGAAGACGAGAAAATCCAGGAGAACATGAGGCTATGCGTAAAATGAAGAATGAGTTCATGGTGAATTGGGATGGTCTGCGTACGAAAGATAAAGAACGGGTGTTGGTCCTTGCTGCTACAAATAGGCCTTTTGACCTTGATGAGGCTGTTATAAGGAGGCTTCCACGGAGGTTTTCTATCATGATTCTGTTTTTACTCTATTTTGTCTCCCTGTACCTGGAGCAATAGCAACATAATTGACTTGTACAAATGGGATGTGCAGATTGATGGTTAACTTGCCAGATGCACAAAACAGAGAAAAGATTCTGAAGGTTATACTGGCCAAAGAAGATTTGGCAGCTGATGTTGATCTGGAAACAGTGGCAAACATGACTGATGGTTATTCTGGAAGTGATTTAAAGGTTTGATGTATTTTCTTTTATCCTCATACCTGTTCGTCTATTTTCCATTTTCAAGACTGATTTTTTATTCATGTTTTCCTCAGAATTTTTGCGTAACTGCAGCACATTGTCCCATTCGAGAGATACTGGAGAAGGAAAAGAAGGTTAATAAAAATATTATTTAACCTCGTTTATTTTCATATAATTTGCTTGTTCTGCTCATAATGTTGAAATAGTCTCGGGCTTTAGTTTTCCTTTCAACCCGCACTATGTAGATAGATCAATTGTGTGATGTAGAAGCAGCTAAATAGAAGTTTGCATTTAAAAGGTTTCATTAGAAAAGTACAAGAGGTATTCTGGATTCTGAAATCCAGCATAAACTCCTATTGGGATTGATTTTTGTTGCATCTCAGGAGAAAGCTTTAGCGACAGCAGAGAACAAACCATTTCCTGGATTGTACAGCAGTGTGGATGTTCGGCCCCTCAAGATGGAGGATTTTAAATATGCTCATGATCAGGTACTTTTAAGACATTTCTGGATGCATTGCATGTTGTAATATGTGTACACCCAGACACGAAAAACTCATTCATATAACGTGTGCATTTGCGATGCAGGTGTGCGCAAGTGTATCATCAGAATCAGTGAACATGAGTGAGCTACTGCAGTGGAATGATTTGTATGGGGAAGGAGGATCAAGGAAGAAGAAGTCGCTCAGCTACTTCATGTAGAAGCAAAGCTCGTGTACAGCTTATTCAACTGCCCTTTGCTAATCTGTAAGAGAGAGAAGGTATCGTCTTTAGATGTTGACCGGTATGATATAGGAATTCCATTGCTGGCTTCTTTGTACTATACATAGGTTTTTCTTATTCTTCTTTTTTTCATTTTGAACTAGTTGACGCCAGCTCTGTTACTGTTAAGACCTTCCTCAACTATCAATCAGGCAGCTTTGACCTATAGACCGAAGCTCCTCTCAACCTATCTGCTTTATCCTACTCATTTTTTATGCTTTGGGTCTTCATCATAATTGTTGTTTGTGCCGTCAATCTGTAAATACTAATTTTGATTAACAGAATAAGATTGTTATCTTCTGTAGCAGCCTTCTTTATTCCAACTGATCTTGGATTGATCTGTTACAGACAAACAAAGGAACAACCACTACTAACTACACCATCTTAGTTCCTGATGTTTCCTTGAACCATTATAATGATAAAAAGTAATTGACCATTTTGTCCGTGTTTTAGAACTTGTGTAGCTATGTAATCTCATGAATCTTCCCATCAACGGGTTGTAAGATCTGGAAGTAACATATCTATCAAAAGTGCTGATCGGTTGGCTTAGGTAGGTTGAGAATTGTAATGTCAAAACTTCGTTTTGTTTATGTGGTACGACCAAAAATGGAAGTTTTTTTGGATTTCTATAAATACTAGACTGTAAACAAATTGATTTCTCATATCAAATCAAACTTTAGATCTATTTAAATCAACTTTAGCCTACTTCAAATGGATTTTAGTACTTATATGAGATATTGACCAGAAAATTCAACGGATTTAAGCACTTGTAATGAGCTTATTCAATGGTATGGAGAAAAGAACGATATCTTTTCTTGATCTCAACTGTTTATCCACTTGGCACGTGGTTTTCAGCCTCAATTCTCAGGACCCGATATTAAAGTTGTCCTCTAAAATGAAGACACTAACTTGAAGATACCGGCATATCCTACAACAAACATTGCAGAACTTTTCCAACATCCAG
The DNA here is from genome assembly GCA_026284465.1 of Erythroxylum citrifolium. NCBI lineage: Eukaryota > Viridiplantae > Streptophyta > Magnoliopsida > Malpighiales > Erythroxylaceae > Erythroxylum > Erythroxylum citrifolium. The sequence goes on along the minus strand of JANKOE010000009.1, from coordinate 32,007,375 downwards.
AGTAATGTTATAAAGGACATGTACACAATACTGAAACACTTACTTGGTCGAAGTCCATTTCTACCAAGATTTTTAATTTCTTTCGCTGCATTAGTACAAGATTCTGAAAATGAGTACATGTTAAAAAATTTCAGTGACATTACATTTCAGATTGATCTCTCATCACTTGCTCCCTCTTGGTCAATATGTCGTGTACAGACAGCTGACATGAAATGAATCTGTAATTACGGAAAGCCTAATCTAAACAGAGAAAGAGGTATCTTTAGTATCAAGGAATTGATAAAAATGTTGCCTAATGCGTGCGAGTATATGCACTGTACCAGACGTAAAAGACTATTTCCAATGGACTTTACATCTCTCTCGTTCAGAAAGGCAATGCTAAAGTGGTCAGCACGGGAGAAGTCCCTGGCTATGGCTTTATCAATTCGTTTCCAAAGTGATAGGGCTTACTTTCTTATGGATATGGTCCAGAGAAGGTCTGAACTTGATTTCACAGTTATCTTTTCATCTTTGACTAAGTTGGAGGTGCTCACTAGACCACCGAAACTCATTTCCATGTCAGCTGCAAGAAATCATTTACAAATATTCCTAAAGGCTCAGTCTCCTGACAAATGAGGAGCCCCTCTGAATAATTTATATAACACCAAACAGAATGCTACTAAACTATGGCATCACAGATGAGGTAAACTCAAAGTCAAGGTCGCCTCTCTGGTTTATCACTAATTACTGGGATTATGTACATTATATGGAAGCAGAAGTTTAAATTTATCAAAGCACATAAGAGGTGGATTTTTATCATTAGTCAAATGAAAAATATGCTGGAATGCATAGACATGGATGAATTAGTAGCCAAAGGATGCCAGAGTAAAATTTGCAGCTCATCATTTTGAGGTAATTTGCTCAAATGAAGATGTAGAATAGGTATACTCACTAAGATCCCATTGAAGTCCAGTTGTTGTAGTACTACCAGATGGCATTCCTAATGGAATGAGACCGCAATGTGGGCCCTCCAAAGATGATTGGACAAAAATCTCATGACGGTGCGTCCTTGGGAGTAGGTAGATAAGGCAATCATCACATAATAGAACTATACGCATAGTTGAGAAACGGTATAGTACATTAATGTTCCCAGCCTCATGATCAAATCGTCCACCAAGAGCTCCAGCTACAAGAACGCAGAGCTGCCGATTACAGCGAAAACCCTTTCAAAATGCTAATCTCAAAGTGGCGGAGGATTAGAAGTGCTTATTATTGCCCTAGCATATTGTTTTGTAACTTCCCAGAAAATAGGTTTCGAGCAAAAGTAAATCCGGAATAATAAATGAAAATGAAGGCAAAAATCTGCAGACAACTGCCTGGTAGCCCTGATAGAGTCGCAAATTATGAATAATATACAAGAAACATCTAGAAAATAATGACAACTCAATATAGGAGCATCCATGGCAGATATAACTTACTTCAGACTTATTCCAATCAGGATTGTAGTCACGAATAAATGTCACACATTTATGTAAATCTGTGGTGTCCTGATCGAAAGATTCATCAACTACCTTGGTTCCCTGCATTAAGTAAATGTGTGACTAATACACCTAAGCAGTCAACCTGAAGTAAGACCAAAAGGCAACTACACTCAAACAGGTATGCATTTGCTGAAGCATTTGATGAAACTACAGTTTGTAAATATTTATTTAAAGAAAATGGCAAAACAATTTCTGCATTACATCACAATGGAAAAATCTTGGTTACCAGGCTACAATAGAAATCCAGTACTTCTGCTCGAATGGAATCCATGTCTCCCTTGATTACATCTGGCTTGTACCTGTTACGAAGTATTAATTAGAAGCCAACTTAACGTTAACAGTTACATCAAAATATTCATGTATTCAGAAACTGGATTATACACAAAATCACTCAAAAGTCTGACAGTTCAGTTGCACAAGGTGCTAACGGTAAATTTCACGACAAAATTTAGCATAGAAAGACCTAATCAGAGACTTGTTGAACCTAAATGTCAAAGTCCTATCAGCAGAAGAAATACAATATTAGAACCTTTGGAGAATATTAATCCACCCAGAACTCAGATTGAAGTGTCAAGTGATCTATGACGAGATTAATGTAGAAGTATGCATACATGGTTAAAGAAATTTAAACCAAGTTAATCAGATTTCAAGAGACTCCTGGAGGAAGTAGCCAAGCATCTAAAACTGCTACACAAAACTAATTACAGAACAGGAAGTAAAAATAGCTACCACAATAACCTACCTCCAAACAGGTTACAAGTACTACGCAGTTAACCATTTAGAGTCAAACAACTTACTTGCTATCAAAAATTTATACCCATAAGCTTAATTTGATAAAACACGCCAAACCCCTCCACATGGTTGTTTTACTGATGAAATTCTCTCAATTTATTGATCTATAATTAATCCTCAGATGAAAAGGACAACTTTTGTAGTTAATGAACCCAAACGGTTACAAAACTTGCTTAAGTAAAACAAAAAGCAACAGCCAACAAGGAGCACATACACAAAGTAAAAGATCACCACCTTTGTCGAACATCAAGAGCAGCTTCATGCGGGAACAGCAGAGGCATTTCGTCGTACACGCGGTTGGCGCCACCATCAGCACACAAACGTAGTCGTGCTGCTCTACACCAAAAACCACGTAAAAATACAAACAATTCTAACCAAAGACCCATCAAAACCCACGATCCAAATCCCAACATCATTGACCCAAAGATTGATAACAGAATAAAAAGCCAATAAGGGGTTGACCCAAGTACCGTGCTTCCAAAGCAGAGGAGTGAATCTGGGGAGGCGTTGGTTGAGAACAACGAGTGCGTACGTTAATGATGGACTTTGGTCGGCGGGGATTGTCGGAAGAAGGAACGTGGAGGAATGGGTCATCAAGTCCATTCCGGCGAACTTACCGCCGTCAAAGCACGACCAAGTCAAAAGATGTACAATAATTTGCAAGAGCCAAAGTTGTGACCTGATGCAGCTATATTGCCATTGCACAACAGACAGGGTATTATTTTATGAATTACTTTGGATTATTGGCTCGCACTCATGACTTTGGAATCATTTTGGTTTCATATTTTCGTTTCAAAGTTAGGCCACACCCACATGTGGTTGAGCTCAATTCGTTATTATGGAAAAGTCAAGCTCTTGTGATTGAAGTAAAGAAGCAACAATCAATTGAATTTATGATTCAGATTATTAAATCACAAATTATAAATTTTTATAATAACTTTTCATGATTACTTTATTTTATTTCATTAATACTTTTATTCTTACCATAAAAACTATTTATAATTATTTAAAAACTAATAATTTTATAAATTATTGATATTTTCAGTAATTATTTATAAAATATAAAATATTTTAATTAATAAATATGAGTAAAACAAAATTTTATTAAAAGATTTATTAAATATTAACATATTTTTTAATACATACTAATATAATTTTGTTTCGATTCTCTTATATATATATATATATATATATATATATTTTCTATTCTGATTCCTTCGAGTGTGGATTTGTGGTTTGAATGTTACTAAAATGGCCATGTTCATAGCTAGCAGGAATCTAGATCCTTTGTCTAATATTATTCTGTCTTATTTTATCTTATAGAATCTCAACCATTTATTTTGCGAGATCTATACGAGATTCACATAAATAAATGACTGAGATTTATTGGACACAATAAAATACCATAATATTAGACAAAAAGAATATGAACTCAACCAACTGTTTGCGTTGTTAAGTGTATTTTCTTATTAAACTTTTGCAGGGTACCTTACCTTATCACGTTCTGAAAAGTTGGATATGACAATTGCCAGAAGCATCGATTCGATTCGATTCTATAGTAAGGCAAGGTTCTTGTGATCCTTTTGCGATATATTCTCACGACAGACCGAACAAACTTTCACGTTAATGCATCGTCAGTTCTTTTGTAAATTAATCTAATGAAGTTCACAAGCTGGTTTTTTTAAAAAAAATAAAGTGGCTTATAATTGGTGTCATTAAATTGTATTCAAATTATTATATAAAATCTACCTAAATATATAGTTAAAAATAACTAAGAACACAAAAAACAGCACAAAAAATTTGGTACTAGATGTAATATAGAATTAAATTCTTATTAATAATTAATATATTAAATAATTATATATATATATATATAGTTGATAATAAATCATATTGTCAAACAATAGAAACAAAAACAAAAATCACATTTTGTGGTTTTACATAAATTTTAAAAACCGAAGAAATCAAAATCAAATGCTCAAACAAATGTTTTTTCAGTAATTTTAAAAATAAAAATAGGAAATCAAAAATATAAATGAAAACAAACAAGTCCTTAAGTCATGTTTGAGTACCCAGGAACAATTCAGTCGTAGTATAAAATAATTTCAACTTCACACAAAATTATAGCCAATTCTCAATGGTCTTCTGTAGGCATGCATGTAACACCCCAATATCATAGAACATATACCCGAATATCTAGAGGACATTTTGTAATATCCTATTTTCCAAAACATGCTTAGGGTTCAACCCTAGATAAAGCATTGCATATACATGCATAACATTAACATTCATACACGAATTGATATTTGTACACTTTATAAGTAAGTATATGCACTCATTTGACATGTCCCGAGGTATGAAAAATGTTAAGTGACTATGATGTGGATTGTGAATTGTGAATTGTTATGTTTTGAATTTTGGTTTGATTGGATTCTAATTAGTAAATTGGAATTAATTATTATTAATTGGGAGATTGATGAATTAATATTTACAATTAGATTACAAAAATGCCAAGTGTGGGATAAATTGATATATATATATATATAATTAGGATAATTACGCCTATAATTGGGTGACGTTTGGCATAGTTATGTGACATGTAGACTAATTAGAATGAGATATATGGACTGATTAATTGGTGGCATATGGCAATTTAATGTGTGGATTAATGGCAGCATATGAAATGGGCAAGTGGATTCCATGCCTTAAGAAATTTGTCTTTGAAAATTAGTGACACCTAGCATGTTGATGGAGCAAATTCCAGTAACAACTTTTCTGTTGTTTCCCTCATCTCTCTCCACCGAAATTACTTCAAACTTTTCTTTGTATTCTAGTTTTTACTCTAGCTAAATTGGTACATGAAATTCACACCTTAACCTCTCGCAAAACAACCAAGAAACCAGTTGTTTGTTGTCTTGTGTTTTTACCAAAAATAGCTCATCTTCACCTTGAGTTTGTGATGAATTTTGCCTGCTTGGAGGGTTAGTATAATTTGGAGTTTTGAGCTGAATTGTTAGCCTAATAAGTAAGTAGCAATCTGATCTTTATGGCATGCTTAGTAGTATGTGAATTATGCTTGAACTGGAATGAAATGCATGTAATGTAACACCCAAATACCTCCTGGGAGGATACATGGATGCCACCCAAGACAGAACAACAAAACCAAAGATGTAACACCCAAATACCCCCTGGGAGGATATGTGGATGCCACCCAAGACAGTACAATCCAATCACACACAACATTTCAAACAGTGTTTACAATACATCATATCATACTGTCATAAACAGAA
>JANKOE010000009.1:31973095-31990819 GCA_026284465.1 Erythroxylum citrifolium | reverse complement strand
ACGATATGTAATATATGTGTGAAATTGTCTGATTTGATTGTACTGTCTTGGGTGGCATCCATGTATCCTCCTAGGGGTATTTGGGTGTTACATATAATATATATACATACATACATCAAATAATTAGTTCTTGAATAATAAAGACAATTCTTCGTAAATAAATGGAGAAATTATATGTTTAAAACAAATATTGCTATGATGCTACATGAAAAATTTAGTATTATAGAAAAATAAAGTATAATCAACTTGTTTAATTTTGAACATATAATTCTCACAATATAAAATATGTAATACATACTTATATAATTTAATGAAATTGATACGTTATGAACCCTCAAAACAAAATTAGTTCTCTCTTAACTTTTTTCTTGTTTATTAACCATAAATTTTAATTGATAAGAATATACATAATAATTATTTAACTATTTAATTATTAATTAAATATAAATTTAATTAACTAGCCAAATTTTAACCAAAAAATCTCACTCCAAAGTTAAAATGATGTAATATTTGTTTAAGAATCCTACTATGTATTATATTAGATGTGTTGATAGTTATTGCTAAAGTGTTGGCTGTCTGGACATTTTTTCCTCAATATCGATGAAAGTAAAGAGAAGGAAGAAAAAGTATGTTGAGGTTACATTCTATCACATGAACTACAAAAAATATCTACCAACGTTGTTCTTAACAATTCAATATGTGCACAGATACTAAGAGTTACTACTTTCTCATAATTGTTGAAATCAACACAAGTAAATAAGTAAGTAGGGTTTAAAGTTTTGTTCAATTCAGCTCACATATACTATGTTCCATGTTATATATATATATATATATATATATATATATTTTGTGTGTGTGTGTGTGTGTGTGTGTGCAAATATCATCATGTAGAATGACTACAAATCAAGGTACAAACTTAATTGAAGTAATTATTTACAAATTTAAAAACTAATATTTAGAAAATTTGTAAGATGTAAAATAATTTTAAAATATTAAAAAGCTTCTTTTAATCTTCTAAACTACTTCTTCAAGAATTACTAAACTACCTCCTAAAGAATTATAGAACTAGCATGTCATATCATAATTTAAGACTCCAATTTGGTTAAATTTTTTGTTTGATTGTCACTTCTACGTCACCAAAATAAATATAAGGCCTAAATATTTTGAATATAATAACAGTTGAAAATTGTAAATGTAATGCATAATATTAACATTTGAATTACCAAAAATAATAAAATTTTCTTATTAAATAACAATAAAAAATTAAGTACTCATATAAGGAATACAACTTTAGAGACTCTAGGTGTTTCTAAAAGGGCCAAGGGATAGCACGAGAGAGTCTTGGTGGTAATATGATGATGTTTAAGAAAGAGTTAAGTTTAAGAGGATTACCTACAAAGCTCTAGTGGACAACACCGCAGAGGTGAAGAGAGTTAGCAATAGAGATGGCGAAGAAAGAGGCAAAGATGATAATCTCATAGGCTAAAAGTAGAGCTTATGAGAAACTATATCAATAATTGGATATTAAAGATGGAGAAAAGGATATTTTCAAGTTGGCGAAAGCCAGGGAATGAAAAGCAAGAAATTTTGATCAAGTTTGCTGTATAAAAGATAAAGTAGGGTGAGTGCTTGTAGCTAAAAATGACATTAAGAGAAGATGACGTAGATACTTTTATAACTTTTTTAATGAAGGCGTAGAGGATTCTTTTTAGGTGACTTTAGCTCGTCCGAGAGATTTTGTAATTTTAATTATTTCCAATAGATTACAAAGGATGAAATTAAGATAATGTTGAGGGAGATGAAGAGTGGTAGGATAGTAGGGCTTGATAAGATACCCATAAAGATGTGGAAGAGCCTAGGTGAAGAGGGTATTACTTAGCTAGCCAAGTTTTTTAATGTGATCTTTAAGTCTGCCAAAATGCCGAATGACCGGAGATTTAGTATGGTAATTCCTTTATACAAGAACAAAGGGGACATCTAAAATTGTAACAACTATAAAAGTATCAAATTACTTAGTCATATCATAAAGTTATGAGAGAAGATGATTGAGAAGAGAGTGAGAAAAATGCTTCTATCTCAGAAACCAATTTGGCCTCATGCTAAGAAGGTCCATGACATAAGCTTTATATCTCCTTAAAAGGTTAATGTAATACTATAGGGAAAGACAATATAACCTATACATGGTTTTTATTGATTTTAAAAAGGCATATGATAGGATACCAAGAGAAATCTTGTGGAAGTATTTAGGAGTCAATGGGGTTCTTATAAGTTAGATACAAACTATTATGGATACGTATGAAGTGTAAAAACTAGAACGATACTCGGAGATAGAGAACACTTTTCTATATATATTGGGCTACACTAAGGCTCCTCTTTGAGCGCCTTTCTATTTATAGTAGTGATTGATGAGTTCGCCAAGAATATATAAGGGGATGTGCGTTAGTGTATGTTGTTTGTTGATAACATTGTTTTAATGGATGAAACAAAAGAGGGGATCAATGCTAAGCTTGAACTTTGAAGGGATATGCTAGAGTCGAAGGGCTTTAGATTGAGAAGGACTAAGATTGAGTATGTGAAGTGTAACTTTTCGAGACATAAGGTGGTTAGCAATGTAGAGGTAAATATTGGTTTAGAAGTTATACCGTAAAAGGAGTATTTAAATATCTAGGATCTATTATCTAGAACAATGGAGAGATTGATGAAGACATAGTTCACTAAATCTGATCAAGGTGACTTAAATGGAAAAATGCATTAGTAGTTTTATGTGACAAGAAGATACCACTCAAGCTTAAGGCTATGTTTGGTTGGATGTAAGGTTTTTAATGGAATTGAATGGTTTATAATGAAATGGAACGTAAATGGATGTAAAATTATAAAATTATTGTTTGGGAAGGATGAAAGGATTCATAATGTGATATAGTGAATTATTATTTGGAAGATGGATGAAATGAAATGTAATGTATATATAATAATAATGAATGATTATTCTGCCTTTGATAAAACAAAACTTATGTTAATAGGGTTGAGTATATAATTGGTATTATAAAAAATTATTGAGAGTATATTAGGTAGTACATATTTATCATTTTACATTTAATCATAAACCTCCCAAATTAGAGGTAACTCATTTTTACTGTTTAGGATGGAATGGGATGTAATGTGAAACTCTCCCCTTCTATCTTATTCTATTTCATTTCATTATAAATCCTCATCTCAAATGATATAATAAAATTACATTCCATTCATTTTCATTACTAAACCCCCAACTAAACTAGCCTTATGGTAAATTTTATCGTTTAACGATTACACCACCCATGTTCTATGGGGCGGAGTGTTGGCCCATCATATAATTGCATAGTCATAAGCTAATAGTGACAGAGATGATGATGGTCCATTGAATGTGCAACCTTACTATAAAAGATAAAATTAGGAATGTAATCGTAAGCGGCAAATTAAAGGTGAATAATATTATTGACAAATTAAGAGAGGCAAAACTTAGATGATTTGGACGTGTTAAGAAGAGACACTCAGATGGTCCAGTGAGAAGATGCGAGAAGATCGTACTTAAAGACTGTAAGAGGAAAAAGGGAGGCTGAAGAAGAATTGGGAGGAGATGATCGATAACAATATGACAATATTGGAACTTACAGAGGACATAATCCGTAATAGAAAACTTGGGCGTATTAGGATTCAAATAAGGATCCCTCGTAAAGAGATTCTTGTGATTCCCATAAGTCTTTTAACTCTTTTCTCTTGTAGTTAGCCTATACTTAGTAAATAAGTAGTACTTACCTTTTTTAGATTTAGCCTAAGTTTTTTTTAGTAGTTATTACTACTACTACTATTATATCATGATATTACTACTACTACTATTACTACTACAACAATAACAACTACTACAATAATTTTATTTATTTATTAATTCTTTTCCTCTTCATGTGGGTTATTTAGAAACATTTTCTCTATTAGTTAGGAGTAAGGTTGCGTATTACTGAACTTTCCCAAACCCGGAGTGTCAGCGGGATTTCTACTGATTTTTTTGTTGATTTTGAGTCTATTGATTATATGTTTTGATGTGTAGAATTTTTTTTATTAATAGCGTTATTGTTGGCTATATTAATAATTATTTAAATTATAAAAGTAAATATTTATCAATTTTTAATAATTGAACTATTAAATAATTTTATGAGACCTTATAATTGATAATTTAGAATTTATCAGAAATAATAATAAATATTTACTTAAAATTTTTTATTAAATATTAAAAATCGTATTTTTTGTTTATGAAATATTTCCTTTTTAAATTAGTTATTAATAAATACTATCAATTTATGTTTTGTATATAAACATCTAAATGATATATTTTGTAAAAAAATTAAGTAAATTTTGTAATTATGAATTTAAGATTTATTTTAATTTTTAATTATCAAAAGCTAAAGAAATTTTTAAAAATAACTTTTTAGTTTATATATAAGCCTCTATTGATATTTTTATACTATCTTTGTACTCCCTTCGATTCATAATAAGTGTCATATACTCTTATTAATTAGCATGTGAGAGAAATTGCATACTACTCCCTCTGATTCATAATAAGAGTCGTTTTAGATACATTTTAATTATTCAAAATAAGTGTCATCCTTGACTTTGTATCCATGTTTATAATTTTACTTCTAAAATTAACCTTTAATTTCTCTCTCATCTTAATTACACATATCACAATTTCAAGACAATTTAATATGTAATTTCTCTCACAATTTCTTAATTTCTCTCTCATCTTAATTACACAGATCACAATTTCAAGACAATTCATGAGAGTATTAATAAGGGTATATCTATAATTTTATTAGCTTTCTTAATAAACGTGCACTTTTTTAAAACGACACTTATTTGTGTAATTAAGATGAGAAAAATTAAAGGTTAATTTTGGAAGTAAAATTATAAACATGCATATAAAGTCAAGAATGACATTTACTTTGAATAATTAAAATGTACCTAAAACGACGCTTACTATAAATCGGAAGGATCATTTTATTTTAAGATGCAATACGTACTATTTTTAGAAATAACGGGAGAAGCAGAACGCAAACCTTCTGTTTCCAAAATGATTAGAAATTTAAATCGGGTCGGCTACTCGTCATAACGAACCCGACCCGATCTATTCGTCTGAAACTGAATGTACCTCCTCCAAATTGACTAAAATCCCTAGCCAGCGGCAGGCTCGGAGTCGCTGTGTGTTTTGTGCTTCAAGACGCCTTCTTTCAACTCCAGATTGGTAATCCAGTTTTGATGTCAGATTTTTGTTATTGACGATTTTGACTGTTGATTTTTCTTTTTGATGTTTAATTTCTCGTTAAACTTGATTTGGGTTTTCGATTTGGCTCACATGACCTAAAATTTTTGCTTCATACTTCAGGGGCGTTGCTCTTCTTGACTCTCAACCCTAAAAAGATGGTGAAGATCCCAACTTGTGCTTCTCTTAGTATCTTCTTTTGTTGTGTTTGAATTTTTATGTTCTTTTAGTTTTTGCAAATATTGACGTTTGTGTGTTTTCGATTTTCTTTGTCTAAATTCTAGTGGTCTGAAAGTTGTATACATATGTTTTTTATGAAATAAAAGAACCATTAATTGCCGCTTAATCAGTTTTTGATAAGTCAAATTTGTCTTCTTTTTTGCTTATTACAGCTTCCTCTTTCTCTTCTTAAGACCGCACAGGGCCACCCCATGGTAAGAAATCCCCACTGTTGCAGTCCTTGACCTTCCTGTGGAAAATTTTACTTTACTGTGTTGGACTCTGTTGCAATTCTTGGTGGGTTGTATCTTATGGCAGTTGGTGGAACTGAAAAATGGGGAGACTTATAATGGACATTTGGTCAATTGTGATACTTGGATGAACATCCACCTCCGTGAAGTCATCTGCACCTCCAAGGTATTGTTTACTTTTGATACACTTGGTTGTTTCATTTTCATACGATTTTCTTTCTGTTCAGAACTTAATTTGGGTTTAAATGAGTTGCGAGGTAGGATGGAGATAGATTTTGGCGAATGCCCGAGTGCTATATCCGTGGTAATACTATAAAATATCTCCGAGTCCCAGATGAGGTAAGATCATTTTCATGTCTTATAATTTCTTACATTAACATCACAGCAGTCACGAGAGAAGTACTGGTTTGTTCTCCCTTTTTAGAGAAATCGTGTTGTTCTCATTCAGTGTTTGTGTAATACTTTTTCATTATTATTGTCCAATATCGGTTCTCCCATGCAAAAGTAATATAAGTGGAACAAAGATCTTCTGATCGCTGCCATCTTAGAAGTTCATATGAAAAGTAAGGGGTTGCTGTAAAATTGATTGAAGTAGTTATAGTCTTCAATTGTGTCTACAATATGTGTGCTTGAGAATGCAGCGCTTGAGTATTTAGCAACCATGAGTATGCATCCTGTACATTTTTGGCTTTCTTGGTTCAAGGGTGTTGATATTGATAGTGGCAGAAGATTTTTGTACGAAACAAATATTTTCAGAATTGGTGGGCTTCTTGACTGCTAGATGGTGGCATTTGTTCAATCTTTTTGAATATTCAAATCTAACTGGAATAATTTTGCTTTTGCGTCACAGGTTATTGATAAAGTTCAAGAAGAAACCAAGAGTCGCACAGGTTGTTTTTTCTTACCATCAATGTGTTCTTTTTATATAATATGCAATTATTTCTTGAAAGCATAGTCTTATTATGATCATCTTGACTGTCTGGGTGTTAACTAATTGGTTTTCTTTGCTTCTAGTCTTTCTATCTTGTTCCTTTTTTCATTGTTTCATGTTGAAAAAAGGTGGATTGAGCAAGTCTGTTAATCAGTTGACTAATAAATAATTCTGCTTTCCTTTTTCTGGCAATCAATGATTAGGAAAAACAAATGTAGTTAACAAAGTAAATGTTCTTTATTCCAGATCGGAAGCCACCTGGAGCAGGAGGGCGAGGAAGGGGAAGAGGCAGGGAGGATATGGCAGGTGGAAGAGGAGCAAAAGGCATTGGGCGAGGCCTTGATGATGGAGCCGCTAAGGGTGGAGGGCGTGGCAAAAGTGGATCAGGTGGAAAGCCCAGTGGGAACAAAGGTAATATCCCTTGATGACCTTGGATCAGTACAATTTTTTGCGAACTTAAGGCTTTGTTTTAATGTTTATAGTTTGCTGTCCATTTTCATTTTTCAGCCAATGTGTGTTCGATTTCTGTTTACAGTTCACCCTTTTGTTATTATCTATTGTCTCTAAATGTTATCGTTTCGATTTCACATTTCACTATTTAATATAAAGGTTTGATGTTATCAGCTTATAAGAATGCAAGTTCTACCGTATTCATCTGGACTTTTCTTTTTCTACGACAGTTGCAAGATTGCAACGGTTTGGGATTTCAAGTTATTGAGGCAGCTTGTGCAATCAGCTAGTTAATTTATGTTGATGAAGTAATAAGACCGGTCTTTTTTCCTTCTGGTGGCAGGTGCAGGGCGAGGATGGGGCTGATGTAAGAGATTTTTGCCGAGCACTTGGCCCTGCTAGTTTTAAGATGCATTTGCGCCCAATTTCAATGTCTTGGTCTATTTCGGTTAACTGGGTGGTTAATTACAAGTGCAGGTACTGCCTTACTCGTTACTGCAGTAGATCATCGACGAGTCAAATGCTTCTACTTTATGGACTTAGGCCTTTTGTTTCCTGCAAGTTGTGTAATATTGTTCTTATGTTGGTTGATTTGAGCAGGTTTGTCCATGTTTATTAGAATTCACTGGATGCTTTTACATAGCCACCAAATTAGTAGTTCGATGATATGGTTCCAAGTAAAAGTTTTTGGCTCTCCTAAACCACTTTCAAATACTTGAAATTTACATATCGTAATTGGCAACATTTGAGAAAGTGTTCGCTTCCAATCCTTTGCATTCTGACCATTGATTAGACCATCCAGTTAGATCAGATTGAGAATGAACTGTGTTGATTTCGGTTCAGTTTTTATCTTGAACTGTTATGAATAAAACCGACCAAGTTGTTCTGAACCGTGAAGAGCTAAAAAAATCAGCGTTTTTCTTCTTCTCCGGCCAAAGTAGAGCTGGGTCAGCAACACAACACATCAATGGGAGCTCTTTCTCCTGAGATTCCTAAACAAACAGCAACGGAATTGGAGAACAGCGAAACTAAGACCACATGCAGGAGGAGATGAAAGCATACTCGAGCAGGAGATATAGGCTGTTCGGACTTCGGACATTGACCACATCCAGATTCAATTAAAAGGAGATAAAGAACACTTACCCGAACAAGCAATGGATTTGCAACAACCAACCTGTTTAAAATCATTAGAGAAATGAAGATTGAAGAAGCTAAAAATTATTGAGCAGACAAAAACCTGAGACAAACGCAAGAACACAGGAATAAATGTCTTTCCTTCGTAGTGTTGATAATTTCCTTTGAAGAAAATAATACCTAAGAACATCGTCAGAAACTTGTTGTTACTCAGGGACTAGGCACACAAGAAAATTATGACCCAAATTAGGCCAAACTGGCGGAACAACTCTAGGTTGTTACAAATTAACAATTAACCAACGTCAGATTGAAAGTATATATCACTACGTAGAAAATTCCAGATATCAAAACTACAACCCTCAACGCATATCCTTCAGCTCACACGAGCAAAATGCTCTCGTCTTTTAAAAACCCTACTTGACTTACACTCTTACTCATCATTCCCCTGGATGACTTGCAAGTTTGCAAAGGACTCGGGAACTCACATCACGCGACTTTCTATCTTGTCGTGCGTTCTTGATTGTACAACTAATTTGAGATCCAAGCAAAGGCGTTATAACCGAGAAGAATTATGTTAAAATTAGCATCATAACAGTCCAAATGCGCCATCTTTGTTCAGATACTAATCGTGTAAATTCAAACTCATTTTGAGGTCAAAACTAATAACTATGGGATTGTAAGTTGTAACCCACCTTTGTCATGGTTCCAAGCATCATATGTAACAAGGATAAATAGTCAAAATATCATGTCTGTTAACCCCTACAAATCATTGTCTTTACACATGCATGTACCTAGTAAAACCGACCAACAAAAATATAGCAACTACACAGCACACTCGCTCTGACATAAAAAGGTGGTGCTGGAAAACAATCAGAAGCATCAATGTTCTCCTAGCCAACTCCTCATCCATGGAACATGAATAAGAGTACAACACTCGTTTAACTCAAGCTATGAAGGGCACATTTCAAAAGTCTACAAAGTAATGATTGTCTAACATCAAAGATCGAGAAGGTTTTAACTCATCTTAGCTAAAGCATAAGGTACTCCTTTAATCATTATGTGCTTCAAGCAGCTTCCTTTTTCTCTTCTGTATTTCCCTTCTGAATATCTTGCTCTCCTGCCTTGTCAGCATCAGAGGATTCAGGCTTTGACACATCTTGGTCTGCAACAAGAAGTGAAATATATGAAAACGTTTTCATGTAACAATTAAAATCAAGAAATCAATTGCACCAACAAAAGTGGTCTAAACAGCCCTGAAATAACTGTGAAACAAGATCAAGAACCAAGTTCATTTGTCAATTCGCAGTTGCATATCAATACATCAATTAGCATCAGGAGGACACTTTGACTTTTTGGACAGAAATCAAAATCCGAAATCAGAAGGAACTGCTGCATTTGTACCTTCATCATCACTATCATCAAATTCACCGGGATCATCACCCATGCCTCCCATATTACCAAAATTCTGAACAAGATAAACAACATTAGAACAGGGAACACATAATCCAATTAGCAAAAATCCGTTCAATCATCTCAAAAAGCCTACCGAAAAATCCATCCCTCCAAGATCCAAATCTCCAAGACCTAAGCAAACAACACAGAAACATCAAAATCCAACCATACACATATTCAACTGATCAAATTGTAAAATTTGTAACAAGAAAGAAAGCTGATCACATCAGCATGCATAATACCTTGGTCTTCGTCTTCATCTACCCATTTGTCCCAATCCACTTTAAGGTAATGAGGTGCTTTGCCATCTCCACGCAACAGCTTCTTCCACCAAACTTTCTCTGCCTTCTCCAAGACACAGAATATGTTCCTCGCACCAGTGTTAATTTTGCTCTCCTGAAGCTCACAAAAACTCATAATAAATAGCTGGCAAGCTTTCATAGCAAAGCACAGAAATGGAAGAGGTTATGCATTAAATATATAGACTAGTCAAGCTGACAGAAATTTGAACATTAGGGACCTGTAAATTCAATGTTAAACACTAATATCTCAAGTCCCAAAACAAATTGAGGTAGAAAATACAGTCCACGAGTCAAAAGCTAACATTTAAGCAAAAGATGAGAACTTTAGAACGTTGTACATGACTATATAATCTAAATCCACCATCGACATGAACATGAAATATGAATTGGGAAATTCAAGAACTAGCCAGCAACAAATAACTTTAAAAACCAGCTCATAGCAAGTCAACCCACGCTCTCGCTTCCAGATATTGAGCAAACCGACTAGAGTATGAACTAACCTCCACATTGACCTTGTCAAAGAGATCCAACTTCAATTCATAAAGCTTGTTATCTGCTCCAGCATTAGCAGAGAAGGTGAACACACCCTCTGGGTCAAGATTAACCTTTGCATTTTTAGAGTCCGACAATACCACTGTGATGAAAACTTTGTCGACCCTCTGGGCCCATTTTACCTCTGGGTGACGACTGAACAACAACAGATAAATAACACAATTCAGAAATATAAAACGAAATGAAACTCAAAGAAGCATCCTTACGTGGTGATTTATACCCAAGTCCTGAAACTCTCCGATTTTTTTTTTTACTGTTAAATACGCAATTACAAGACAAAATTTCCACGTCTTAACACAATCACGAAACATATATTGTCGGAGAGGGATACTTCAAAAGCCGAACCTAAACCCAAATAAAACTAGTAACCGACACAAACCCTTACAGTAAGAAACATTCAAAATCCACGAACGAAATAGAAGCACGGGGTCGAACACCATAGATATCAGACCAAATACTACAAGGGAAACCCAGAAACGGATCTAAAGAGGACAAAGGGGCAGTGACAAAACCGTAAATGACTAAAACAGCAGGTACAAGATCGGAACGGTAGAAATTATAATCAAAAAGAGAGAGAAAGAGCGAAAGAGAACGAAGAAGGAGGACGGTAACAGAGAGTGACGCGTACCTCATGTTGGCCTGGAAATGGAAAGTGAAAAGATTGAAACCCTAAAGAAACAGAGTACACTCTCGAAGTTTAAAGAACGCCTTGGCCTGTGCTCTTTTGTGTGTGTGATATATGGGCAGAGAGCACCAGCGCCGCTTCTAGTGCTTTCTATGTGGAGTCCTAGATGTCCTGTCAACGCTCAGACCATTACTTGTATCTTCTTAGACATTTTGTGGCCTTTGATTGGATCATCAAATTGGTTGTTCATATCAAACGGTCGAGAAAATTGTGCTTAATAGTCTGCCGCTAAATGAGTCAAAAGAGGCTTTGGGCATGGGGAGCTCCAAATTTAGGCCCAGTTTAAAGCAACAGTTGGGCTTTAAGATCATTGGGCTTGGTTGTTGTCCATTGTTTTATGCTAGCGAACCTATTAAATATATTTGTTTAATTAGGGGATATCCCTTCATATCCTCTCTATTTTTGAGATGGCAATAAGGGTTGGGCCAGCCCCGGCCCAGACTGAGGTCAACAAACCCAACAAATAATAGCAAAATGATGGACCAAGGTGAAAGGACCCAACAAGTAATAGCAAAATAATGTCATTTTGCTAATTTCTCTTCGTATCCTCTCTATATTAGAAATGACAACAAGGCTCGGGGTTGCCACGGTTGGGACCGAGGTGAATTAATAATAAAACGATATCATTTTGTCAATAATAACATCTTTTTGACATTTTAAAATTTTAAAAAAATAATTTAGGTTGAGACGAGTCGGGTTCGGGGCCCAACCTATATCACATACATTCCACCAGACTATCCACATATCTAATAAGATCTTATCTTGACTAATTATTTGATATTATCTCTTTTGTTTTGAATTTATTTTTGTGCTTAAATGTTAAAATTAATGTTTGTTTGGTTTTAAGAGATAAAAAGTAGATATTGCATTAAATTGGGACTCTATTGATGATAATGACAAATTTTGGACAAAATGAAGAGATTGTTATAGTGGATAAGGCTTATCACTTGAAGAGTTGGAGTATAACTGGGAAACTTCTTCTTATCCCTATCATAAAGGAATTTGATTTTGAATTCATTTTAGATAGACATCTTTGCAAGCTATTAGATTAGAAAACCCCATAAAAGGGACGTTCCTCACAACAGAAAAAGGTTATCTCTTCTTACATTTTTAGCAATTCTTTATCTTTCTTATATTTTTGTTATTGGAGTGAAAGTCATGTGTGGCTAAACTAAATCGTTCTGATTCAAGAGGATTCGATATTATAATTGTAACCTTGTGAGGTTTTGTGTTCTAAACTTTTTATTCACGTTTTAATTCAAGTATTTCTTGTTTTGAGTTTTCATATTTCATGAATAATTAATATTTGATTAATCTGACAATTTAATTTAATATTAATTATTCTATCGCTATCTAGGAATTCAATGATCTCTAATTGTTATGAAGGATTGGCACAAGTAACAAATCGGTTATTTATGAATTTCCATATTTAACTTATGACAAACAAGAAAACTAAATTGAATAATTGCAGCTATCTCGATTATTTAATTTAGGGTTTAGTCTTTTTCACGAAGTTTATTGCTATCATCTATTTGATATAGAATGTTATCATACCCGGTCAATGGATGATAAGTTTTGATTTGGATGTTGAGTTTGAACTAATTAATTTAGGAAAAATTGAGACTTATTATAGTTATCCTAATATGTTTCGGACTAACTGCTTGAATTGTGAAAATATTATCTTTAAACCAATGATCAATGTTACAATTAGAAGAGATCTTTCCCTTGAATCGAAGTTTGGTAATCTTGACTTTCCTATTTTTAAATTCAGTTGATTTAATTTGTTTTTGTAATAATTTTAGTTAATCAGTTATTTAATAAAAAACCCTCTTTTATTTTATTACTTGAAATTAAGAAACTAGTGTTTAATTTTCTAGGGATTCGACCAGATTCCACGACTATTACAAGAAGTTTGGAGAATCTGAATTATTTTGGAGGCTTCGACAACCCAACCAAAATTTGGCACTGTTGCCAGGCAAAGACTAAGTAAGGAAGCGGTCATTCACCTTTAGAAATGAAAGTTGAAGTAGGTCTAACAATTGGTGAAGACTCTAATTTTCAAGAAGCAGACGAAAAGATGACAAATCTCAACCCGTGAACGTTGAGGGAGTTAGCGGCACCAAATTTGAATCAACATCCTTTATGCATTCAATTTCTAGATGTTGAGGTAGATTTTGAAATGAAATCTGATTTGATTCACTTACTGCCTATTTTTTGTGGTCTTACAGGTCCTCTGCATAAACACCTGAAAGAATTTCATGTTATTTGCTCTGGAATGAAGCCACAAGGAGCGACAGCAGAAACAATTAATCTCAAGGCTTTTCCGTTCTCATTGAAAGATAAGGCAAAAGATTGGCTATATTATCCTCCACTTGGCTCAGTGACAACATAGAACGAGATGAAAAAATTGTTTCTGAAGAAGTTCTTTGCTTCATCAAGAGCAGCAAATATCAGAAAGGAGATATATGGGATAAGACAAATTACAGGAGAAACATTATATGAATATTAGGAAAGGTTTAAAGAGTTATGTGCCAGTTGTCTACATCAACAAATTCCCGGTCAACTTCTGATTCAATACTTTTATGAAAGACTAATGACAATGGATCAAAGTATGGCCGATGCAACTAGTGGAGAAGCTCTGGTAAACAAAACACTTGAGGCAGCCAGACAGTTGCTATGAATTATGGCCAAAAATTCTCAACAGTTTAGGACAAGGATGGATGGAGCTATTACGCGTGTGAATGAGGTAAGCAACAAGCACATGGAGGATAAAATTTCTAATTTAACGGTCTAGTTCGTCAAATAGTTGTAGGTTATTTGCAATCAACAAAAGCGTGCTGAATATGCCCATTCTTTGGACATCCTACGGATATGTGCCCTACATTGTAATAAGACTATGTTCAAGAAGCTAACGCAATAGGGGGCTTTCCTGCTCAACCTCAACGATAGTATGACCCTTATTTCAATTACTATAATCCAGGATGGAGGGATCATCCAAACTTGAGCTATTGAAATCAAGGAGGCCAACAACGATATCAACCTCACACTTTTAAACAACCTCAACCTCCTACATATGCTCTTCCTTAATTTTCAAAATCAAGTATGTCTTTAAATGAAATTGTTAAGGCGCTTACTAATAATACACAACAATTTCAACAGGAAATAAGGGTAAGCCTTCAAAACTTGGGAAATCAAATCACTCAATTAGCCACCTCGGTAAGTAAATTGGAAGCGCAAGCATAGGGGAAATTACCTTCCCAAATGGTGGTGAACCCTAAAGAGAGTATAAGTGCAATGACTTTGAGAAATGGTAAGTGAATTCAATATAGAACTTCATTACCAATGGAGGAAGAAAAGCACGATGATGGAGAAAAGAAGGAAGAACTTCCAACTCAAGAATCAACAAAGGTAAAAAAAAATGATTCATCTTCATCAATATCAATTAATGCACGTTTACCTCCTTTTCCTAGCAAGTTGGATAAACCAAAAGATGATGAATATGACAGAGAGATCTTAAAAACTTTCAAAAAGGTGGAAATCAATGTACCACTTTTAGAAGCCATCCAGCAAGTTCTGAAATATGCAAAATTCTTAAAGGAGTTGTGGACAAATAAAAGGAAGCTGAAGGACAATGAGAGAATAATTTTGGGTAAGAATGTATCAGCTATGATAAATAGGAAATTACCGAAAAATACAAAGATCTAGGTATGTTTACACTTCCATGTGTTATTAATAATAGAAAAATTGACCATGCCATCTTAGATTTAGGCACATCTATTAATATCATGCCATACTCAATTTATCGAGCTTTAAATCTGAATTCTTTGCAAGAAACTAATGTGATAATTCAATTAGCTGATCGTTCGTATGTATGTCTTATTGCAGTTATTGATGATGTTTTAGTCCAAGTCAGTGGTTTAGTATTTCCATTAGATTTTTACATCATGAAAATGGATGGAGATAGTGTGGAACATTCGGCTTCAATTTTATTGGGTAGGCCATTTATGAAGATGGCCAAGACAAAAATTGATGTGGATGAGGGTACTTTTTCTGTAGAGTTTGATGGAGAAATAGTAAAGTTTAATATTTTTTAAGCAATAAAATACTTTAATGATCTTCACTATGTCTATCATATGGATATTGTGGATTCATTTGTGTAAGATATGTTTAATGAAGAAAATATTGAAGATGAGCTAGAGTTTAAGGCTAAATCAGAAGTGAATGAGCAAATTGATGAAACTTGTGAAGTTGCAGAGTCATTATTAGCAATGCAAATAGATTCGAAAACTTTGAATGCTGAACTTACTATAAATTGCATAGAAGTTTACGACATTCTCTTCTAAAATTTTAAATTTATTGATCCTAGTCATAATCATATGTAAGTAGATCAAATTTGTTTCTTAATTTAAATTTATATATTTATTCCATAATTGATTCAAAATAATTATCTACAAATTTTATATAAACTTGGAAAATACTAAATAATCTATCATCTTTGAATTCTTGATGTTGTAGTAATATGTTAAATTTTAATAACAAAAGAAAAATTTTAAATGCAATCTTATGATTATTATGTGCCGTCTTTAATTTATTTTTACTTCAACTAAAAAAAGTAAAAAGTGAAAGTATATGATTGTTTAGTGTAGTATAAATAAAATATAAATTTGAGTAATGGAGAATAATATTCTTATTTTTTATATTTTCTATTAATTGAGTTGTAACCGTTATAATTTGAATATGCATTAAATAAATTATTAACTGCACATAATAACCCATAGCTAATGTAATTAGTGTAAATTATTTAACGAGTTAGAAATTTAAATTTAAGTAATGAATTCAGCTTAAATATATTTGTAAATTTTCATTCGACAAATTTGACAGTTATTGATTTTTGTATGTCTCTATTTTTGATTAATTATTCCCTTATCGAGAACTTACTGAGAACTTACCGAGGATGTGATCAACAACAGAAAACTTTGGTGTGTTCAGATTTAGACAAAGAATCCCTTATAAAGAGATCCTGAGAGTCCTCTTTAATCTTGTAACTTTTGCTTCTTATAGTTAACCTAAGAAGCAATTACTTATTAATATCATCATCATCATCATCATCATCATCATCTTTACTATTACCACTAATAATAATAATAATATATAATATAATATAATGATAATAATAATAATAATATTATTATATTATTATTATTGTATTATATTATTATTATTATATTATATTATACTATCATTATGTTGTATTATATTATATTATATTATATTATATTATTAATTTTCTTCTTATTATTATTGTGTATGATTATCCGTGTTATTATGATTATTATTAAATATATATTTGTAGTTATTATTATTACTTATTATTTTACTTTATTATATATTCTTATTATTATTTGAATCACTGAAACAACCTCTTTGTAAAAATACAAGAGGAAGACTATATATATCGATAATCCTCCTTAGACCCTTGCAAAGCAAGGAACATTGTGCACGGGGTACATTGACTATTTCCTTCATGTGGGTTATTTGGAAACAGTCTCTTTACTAATTAGGGGTAAGGATCTATATTGCTAAGTTTCTTTAGATCCCGCACCTCAGCGGGATTTCTACTGAATGTTATTGTTGTTGTATTCCCTTTAAAACTAAATTAAATTATACTTCTTGTGATTGCAACTCAATCTTTTAACTACTTAAATTTCGAAGTCGGTAAAATTTCCTTATTTCACCATTTAAACGGCTAAAAGGCCAAATTGGGCCCTAACATTTTTTAGTTTGATCATTTTAGGACTTAAACTTATAACTTGCTTAACGAACGTCTAAACTTTCACAAGTCTTTTCAATTTAAGACATTTTTAGATGAAAATTAAGAAGTGTCATACACACGTCGTTTCTATATATAAAAATTATATTTTGAGGAGCTAGGTAGATTTTAAAAGCTACGTAAAAAAACATAAAAGCCACGTAGAATTTAGACAAAAAATCATTTAAAATTTTCATTATAAACTTGTATAATATTTGCATATCCATCCAATTACCTCTCAAACATTTACTTAGTCACTTTCTTTTATTTACTTGAAAAGAAAAAGAGAAAAAAAAACGCTTTTTAGATTTGTCTGTCCCCTCCGTCGTCGTCTTCGCTGTCGACTCGCCGCCTTTATCAACAAACCCTTTTTAGGTTAGTTTTGTGCAATGTTATGAATGTCGTACCGGGTTCGGTACCGAATTGGGCTCTGGAACGGAATGAAACTGTACCGGTACCGGTTGGTAGCGGGTACCGTTTCGGGATTTTTTTTAAATTTATAAAATAGTCCCTAATCTTTTTAAAAATTGCAAAATAGTCCATATTGATATATTATACAGCTTACTGTATATTTTACTAGTTTACTGTTTACATCAACCATACTTTCAAAAATCTTAATAATAAATAATAATGACAATTAATTTGAAAT
>JANKOE010000009.1:31923006-31939196 GCA_026284465.1 Erythroxylum citrifolium | reverse complement strand
GTTATATATTTTAATTAAATATAATGTAAATAAATAAATAATGATAATATTTTAATTAATTATATTGTAATTAATTAATTAATTACAATATTTTAATTAATGAATATTTTAATTAATGAATAGTTATATATTTTAATTAAATATAATGTAAATAAATAAATAATGATAATATTTTAATTAATTATATTGTAATTAATTATTTAAAATATTTTAATTAATTAATAATTATATTTTAATTAATTAATTAATTATAGTGTAATTAATTATTTAATTGATTTCACTATATTTAATTAATTATAGTGCAATCACTCTCATTCGTCTAGATTATAAGAGGAATAGAGGATTGTCCAAAATTAAGGAATGAAATTCTTAAGTCTTCAATAATATGTTATACCAACTATTAATTTTTATTCCATACCTATATCCTTTTTTCATACCCCTCAAATAAACACACTCAAAATTTCTTGAACTCAAAAGGTTGAGTCCCAACTTTAAAAGCCCCTAATTATAAACCCGACTATCGCTGAAGGATTGAATCACGCTTTGATACAGCGTCTCATGAGGCCTGGGACTATGTAGTTGATATAGCATCTCTGACCTTTGTCTACGTAGTTGCCAGGCGTAGGGGGAATCTACAGGCATGTGTCATGCGTACAGATAATCACTTACCAATACGACATTTCGCAAATCGTTTTAAAAAAGCAATTGACTGCGTCACCCTCACAGCTCAAGCTCGCTTCTCTCTCAACCTATTTATTCACACTGAGCTAAGTTGGCGTATGCCATCAATATCACAATAAAAAACAGTCAATTCTTCGAAGTTCTTTTACTTAATGGTCCCTCTGCCAGCCAGCTCATTCACCACACGTTTAAAACTCAATCACAGTATTTTCTTACACACAACAATTTAGTGTTTGACAGTTCAGCCAGCGTGTGATAAGGAGTCATTTCGTCCGTCTTAACTCTTATTAATGCGAATCAGTCCAGCCTTGACCTCCTCCGCTTTTATCAATCAATGCCAAGGCGACAATGTTTTATTTTGAATACGACACCATGTTCACTTGTTATCTCCGAGGTAATTTCCAAACTACTTGACGTCAGCCATTACGAAACCCACTCTTCTTCTTACTCCTCAACACTCAAAAGCGGAGCTTCGTGTCCGAATGCGGAGGAGTTTTATTTCAAACTAACCTTCTTGCATACCAAAATTTATATTTATTTATTAGATTTTTTTAATACAAATTATTATATTACATTCAGAGTGAATATTTATTATTATGAAATATTTTTAAATAAATTTAAGTAATAAATACCTTTTTAAAATGAATTCTTATCATTTTATTTTTATAATATGAGAAAAACAAAAAAAGAAAAAAAAAAGCTTTCAACCACTTGTATTTCCTATTATATTGTGTCGTCTTTGTCTCGACGGAACATTTACGAAAGCCAGCGATTATTTCCGGATTATCCTTTTGTCCATACCTTGCTCAACCGACACTAAACAACGACGTAAAGTTGAAAGCTACTATGCACCCGTCGGGCTATGTTTGTATTTACTTATTGTTGTTCATTGTCTTCTTTTGCGAATTTTTTGGAGTGGTGTTTGTTTATCGTCGCCCTATATCATGTGTCAAAATATAAAATAATAATAATGTTTATTAATATTATTGTGGAATATTCCGTAATCAATGTTGAAGACCCGTAGTAGAATAAACTACTTGCTCGATGTGAGCTATAGGCATCTTTGATCTCTAGAAGAGGTCCCCGTTTGAAATGCAGAACCTATTGCCCTTAGCCAATGCCCGGCCGCCTTCAATTTTGACTTGTGAGCCTCGAGCATTTGAAGTGCAGAACCTATTGCGGGCTGGAAGTATTTGCTCGACTATGCTTGCATCGACGCGAGAAAGAAAAGTAAAAAAAGTGGGCTTGACAAAGAGAAGGAATATTTTTATAGTTTTAATATTATTATTTTTGTACTGTCATGACGATATAATTAACACCTTTCCAAGAAAACGTAGCAATATGTGAAAGGCATGGGAAACGTCAGAACTTTGGAAGTATTACAATTTTACGGACCATTCCAGATTTAGGCATATTGCAGGAAAAATGTACGGTTATAAAATGAAAATTAAGGTTTGGTATCAAACTATTATTAAATGGGAAATATTTTCATTACCCTCCTTCGGTCAGCTGTCCCATCTTGTGAGATACCTACAAACCAGCGAGGGGATTAATCACTGGATCCGCCGGTAGATACCCTGGTCTAAAACAAAAAAAAAACATTTTCATTACCCAATTTTTCGCAATCCTCCGTTCTCCTAGTAATTCAGGAGAATGGGAATCATTGTTTTATTCCTATGGTATAAGGGCTTTATGCATGCCTTAAGATTGGATCATTTATCGACGGTGAATAGACTTACGAGTATGTGATTATTATTATTAAATTTACAGTTTCTCATAGTAATTTAGAAATAATCATAATAAATTACAGACTTACCAAATAATATTAATTTAAAGGTAACAAATACAAATAGAATTTTTTAAAAAATCTACAATTTTTGAAATTGTGGAAAAAAATCTTTTTTTTTCATAAAATTAATTTTCTTATAAACTGGTTAAAAATAATGACAAGATAAATGCAATATGAATATCAGATACGGACTAATCAAATATCATTGGTACAATAACCCAGGAATGTGGATACCGTTTCGTACCGGATCAAAATCAGTACGAAGCTAAGGGTAGGTTGTACCGACCCGTTTCAGATAGTACCGATCAATATTCAAAATATCGGCCAAATACACTATAGAGCAACGAGACTTAAAGTTGAGGATATAGCTGAAATAAGTGCTAAGGCTAATAGCCCAAAGAATATAACAGCGTGTTCTTCATTGGATAGTGAAGATAAATTTGTTGTGGTATCTGATACACAAGGATCCTCGGCTATTTCTTTGAGCAGCCATGGAATAAAAAGGCGAAAAAACCTGTTACAATATTTTCGATTATTAAATTATATTTTGAGAATATGATGTTACTAATGATATGTTGATGCAAGAAAATATTGGAGTATTTTCTTTTCAAGAGCTATTGGAAATGAAATATTACAATATACTTGATTTTGAATATTCTGTCATTATAAATAGGGTGCATAAAATATAATTAATTAAATTATATTTAAAATTTGATATAAAACAAAATTTTAACAAAATTTTATTTTTCAAAATTTTTAATAAATTAACTATCATCAAAAGTAACAGTAATCATTCCTTAATCTTAACTAACCATTATAATTATAATAATTATTTTTATTTTTATTTTTTATATTTATATTTATTCTTATATTTATTATTATTTTTAAACCAAGCGCTACCGTAGTCTTAACATCAGTGTCTTTAAACACTTAAACACTGACAATTCAGATGATTGACTTTAAGCATATAATGGTTAGATTACCGAGAAATCAATTTTTTTTTTAAAAAAAGGATGAGAAATCGATTTAAAACACGCGGCTAGGGTTGTGAACAAATAATTCTATCCACGTGGCTACATTGAAAAGAGATCCGGATATGCCGAGCAGATTATCTTTTTGTTCGCCGGCCCCGTACGACGGCTGAACGTATCTTTATTGCACCAAGCATATCTAATCCCACATCCAGTGTAATTACGCTATCCAATATAAAGCCGCCACGTAAACTCTAATCGTAGATCATCCATCAATCAATACTGGCAAATTTCAGAACCTAGATTCCCAATGGCATGAGTGAAAATTTAAATTTCAGAACCTAGATTCCCAATGGCATGATTGAAAATAATTAAATATAAGTTTAATGATTCTGTACATAAATAACCGTTTCTTTTTCTTATTGAATAAAAATTAGTTTTTGAACATTTAAAAAAATTATTAATATATTTAGTGAATATCTTACTCGTATACTTATATTAACTGATTATATTATTTTTTAAACAAATAAGTTCGTTAATGCTATCATGACGTTTTGCATGATGAGGTAGGAGAAATTTGGTTCTAAAATGAGTAAATATATAAATTGGGAAATATACGAACTTGCGCAAAATAAAGACCGGTTCTCCATAAATAGGTCGCCCACCTAAAGCATTCATTCGCGACCGGACAAACCATCAGTTGGCTTTTGTCCTATTTAATAATTTTCTGTACTCCCATCTCGTGCTTGACCCCCAAGCTCCCAGCGACTTAGCTAGGACAGTCGATTTTGTTTTATTAATAAAGTTAATTTTAATTTCATATCTAATTATTATTTTTAATATTATAAAATTATTCAAAATGTTATTAAATTATTTTAACAAAAATTAATAAATCTCTTTTCATTATTACCGTAAGAAAAAATAGTTTTTTAAAAATATAATTTTTAATCACAATTTACCTTAATGATAAGAATTAATTATTAAATATATGTTGTTAATGATATTTATCCATTTTATCCTGACTTTATCGGTCTATCTAGTTTTATAAATTTCAGTTATTTATTTATGTAAATTTTATATAAATAAGAGGCTGAAATTTAAAAATAAAAAAGATAAAATAAAATGCGTAGAAAATTCAGGCTCTCGTGCGTCGGTCAAATAATACGACGAGAAGATGCAAATAATTCCGAGCAGACAGTTCTGTTTGATGCAGAAACATAAGCCAGAGACTCGTTAGGTTGCCCCTCCCCCACGTATGCTTGCTTATACATAAGTCTCTGATTCCGCTTTCCAAGATTCTATACGACACTAGCAGTACCGTTTCTCCCTCGTTTGTTTGATTCTGAGGTTATGACATATCCTTACACCGAATTAAAAGCTTCTAGCTTTTCGTTCACGGTTTCCAGCTGCAGAGTTGCTTTGTAGCTTTAGAAAGTGACGGAGGTAATCAACGAAGATATTTTTTGAGTCTGCATGGTTCGGACCTGTCTATGGCTGTTTTGCTTTTATTAATGTCACGCTTAGTCAGAATTTATTAGACCTGGTATATGTTTCCAAGGTATACAGCTAATTTGCTCACACAGATCAAGTATTTCGAATTACCCTTTTCCTTAAATTATGTGAATGAGTGATCCATCCACATCATCGGCCAGAGCCTGGACGACTCCCGTATGCTTGAGATGATTGTCTTCTGCTTCTAAGAAATGGAAAAACAAAAGTGGGAAAATTTTATCCCGTTCTTTCTATCTTTCCTTTGTTTTTTTTGGTGTTTTTGGTGATGATAGCACGTTCTCTCCTGGCTCTGTTAGCTTGTTTAGGCAGAACAGTTTAGGCTTCCAGACCTGAATGCTTTAGAAACTTATGGATTGACGTCGCTTTCATGCTAGGAAGCATCTGCTATACTGCAAAAGAGAACATTAGCGCTTTAAAGTGTCTTCCTTTTTCCTTTTTTTGCATATTACCTTTCTGGTTCGCTGACGTTTTACGGAGTTTCCAAGTGCCCAAGGATTCATCCTTTTTGGTCGCTGTAAAGCAAGTGCTTGTCCCTGTGTCCTTTCTGCTGCTACTTTTACTGAATATGGTTTGGCTTCTTCATCGGGTGTCTATGAGCTTTTTTTTGGCAAATATTTTTGTATTGTTGGCCTTATCAGTTTTTGTCCGAATATGGTTGGTTTTACTCGAAATATGCATCATTTCCTTTTCTTTTTGATCTGACTATTTTTTATTTGTTAATGATTTTAATAATCTCTTTCTGGGTTGTTTAATATCTAGTTCATTATTGATCTGAAGATGCACCATTGAAGCGCTTGTCAATATATATGCTCACAACCATGCTGTGCTTATCAATTTCCAGGCGATAAGGAGGGGTAGATCGTGAGTTTTCTGTTACTTGCACGTAGAATTGTAAACATGGCTAACGCATGGATCACATCTATCTCGTGCTCAAGCTCTGTGGTTAAGTCCTCGGAGGACACTTCTGTTCCACTGATATTCCAGTGGCTAAGATTCATTTTCCTCTCTCCGTGTCCTCAAAGAGTTCTATTGTCTTCCGTTGATCTCTTGTTTTTGCTCGTCCTTCTAGCATTCGCAGTTCACAAGTTCGTTTCAATATTCACCTCCAGGAGTCACTCTAGCTCCGAAATCAACAAGCCTTTGGTTGGAAGAAGAGGAGCTCTTGTTAGGACTAACATTTGGTTTATCACTTCTTTGATCGTGACAGCTATTCTAGCATTTTGCTACACTATCCTTTGTATTCTGGAATTCACTGGGAGCAGCCAATCTACGTGGAAACTGGTTGACGGAATATTCTGGTTGGTTCAGGCGGTAACTCATGCAGTAATTGCAGTTTTAATCGTTCATGAGAAGAGATTTCAAGCTGTTTCTCACCCTTTGTCTCTTCGGGTTTATTGGGTTGCATATTTTGTCATCATTACCCTGTTTATGTCGTCTGGTATCATTCGTTTGGCATATGGAAACTGGAGTTTGGTATTGGATGATATAATCTCCATTGCATCGTTTGTGCTATCAGCTGTTCTTGTTTATGTAGCCATTACAGGATCAACTGGGATTACAGTTAGCAGAGAAACTGAACCAGCAATGGATGATGAAACCACATTATACGAACCCCTTTTGGACAAATCAAGAGTGAGTCGCTTTGCTTCAGCTTCTTTAATTTCCAAGGCCTTCTGGTTATGGATGAATCCTCTGCTCAGCAAAGGCTACAGATCTCCTCTCAAGCTAGACGACGTCCCTACTTTGTCACCAGACCATAGAGCTGAACTACTGTCACGGCTGTTCGAATCCAAGTGGCCTAAACCACAGGAAAAATCGGAACACCCTGTTAGGACAACGTTGTTGAGGTGCTTTTGGAGGGAGATTGCATTCACTGCATTCCTTGCAATTTTGCGGCTCTGTGTGATGTATGTTGGGCCTATCCTTATACAAAGTTTCGTCGATTACACAGCTGGTAAGAGGACCTCTCTGTACGAGGGATATTACCTCGTACTTATTCTCCTGGCTGCAAAATTTGTTGAGGTTTTAACCGTTCACCAATTTAACTTCAACTGTCAGAAATTTGGAATGCTCATTAGATCCACTCTCATCACTGCTTTGTACAAGAAGGGCCTGAGGTTATCATGCTCTGCTCGTCAGGCTCATGGGGTTGGGCAGATTGTCAATTACATGGCTGTTGATGCTCAGCAACTATCTGATATGATGCTACAGCTACATTCCATATGGCTAATGCCACTGCAAGTTGGTGTTGCATTGGTACTTCTATATAATGCCCTTGGGGCTGCGACAGCCACCGCTTTGATTGGAATCATCTGTGTCTTAGTGTTTGCAGTGTTTGGCACCAAGAGAAACAACAGGTTCCAGTACAATGTGATGATGAATCGTGATTCAAGAATGAAGGCAACAAACGAAATGCTCAACTACATGCGTGTGATCAAGTTCCAGGCTTGGGAAGATCACTTCAACAAAAGAATTCAATCCTTCCGGGAAGAAGAATATGGATGGCTTTCCAAATTTTTATACTCGATCTCTGGTAACATCATTGTGATGTGGTCTGCACCTATTCTCATATCAACGATCACATTCGGTACTGCATTATTGTTGGGAGTTCCGCTTGATGCGGGGACAGTATTCACCACAACATCCATATTCAAAATCTTACAAGAGCCTATTAGGACTTTCCCTCAATCCATGATATCACTTTCACAAGCCATGATATCTCTGGGGAGGTTGGATCGTTATATGTTGAGTAAGGAATTGGTTGAGTCATCGGTTGAAAGGGTAGAGGGTTGTGAAGGTAGAACTGCTGTGGAGGTTAAAGATGGGATTTTTAGTTGGGATGACGAAGCTGAAGCCGAGGTTTTGAAAGATATAAACTTGAAGATCAAAAAAGGGGAGCTTGCTGCCATTGTTGGAACTGTGGGATCCGGAAAATCTTCTATTCTTGCTGCCATTCTCGGTGAGATGCATAAAATATCAGGAAAGGTACGGAATTTATGTATGCAATTCGTTTGATTTTTATATGAAAACATCATCATCACATATAGCCACAAGAAGCCTCAAATTCGTGGGTTAGTTGTGTAGTTTCATGATGTTACTTACTTTCCTTTCCCTACCAGGTCAGGGTTTGTGGAACAACAGCCTACGTTGCTCAAACTTCTTGGATTCAAAACGGCACAATTCAAGAAAACATCTTGTTTGGTCTGCCAATGGACAACCGGAAATACAAAGAAGTCATTAGGGTGTGTTGCTTGGAGAAAGATTTGGAAATGATGGAGTATGGTGATCAAACTGAAATAGGAGAGCGTGGTATCAACCTTAGCGGAGGGCAGAAGCAGAGGATACAACTTGCTCGTGCAGTTTATCAGGATTCTGATATATATCTTCTGGATGATGTGTTTAGTGCTGTTGATGCACACACTGGATCTGATATATTCAAGGTGACCATATTAACTACTTGTTCTCAATTTCCAACTTTCCCAAGGGATTGATTTGACTCCCTTCCTCTCCTGAAAGAACTTTCTTCCTTGAAATTGCTAAACAATCTTATCTTATGAATGCAGAATGCCTTACATTACAAAGATATGAATATTTTACAGGATAATATAAATAATATATCACACCTTTTGTTATCTAGCTTGCTAGCTACATCAACATTTCTATCAAACAATCTGATTACACTATCTTCTTCTCAGGAATGCATTAGAGGAGCTCTTAAAGGCAAGACTATTTTACTTGTGACCCATCAAGTTGATTTCTTGTATAATGTTGATCTTATCTCGGTAAGTATATTATGTTCTTTTCCAAGTCTCGATCAGGCACAACGAGCACCTATAATAGTGCGTTCTGAAAATAATGGATTTATCAATGCAGGTGATGCGAGATGGGAAGATAGTACAATCAGGACTATATAATGATCTACTTGAGTCTGGCATGGATTTTAAAGCACTAGTGGCAGCCCATGAAACCTCTATGGAGCTTGTAGAAGTTGATGCTGTTGTGCCTGGTGAAAGTTCGCCTAAACTGCCAAAATCTCCTCATACTCGTTCAAGCACTGCGGAGGTGAATGGTGATAACAGACATCTCTATCAACCCAAGCCAAACAACGGAACCTCAAAGCTTATCGAAGAAGAGGAAAGGGAAACTGGTAAAGTGGGACTTAACGTGTATAAACAGTACTTGACTGAGGCTTTTGGATGGTGGGGTGTAATAGTAGCCCTGATTCTTTCCATAATATGGCAAGGATCTTTAATGGCAGCTGATTACTGGTTGGCGTATGAAACTTCAACAGACCGTGCTTCAGCATTCAAACCTTCCCTTTTTATTTCTGTTTACGCAATTATTGCGGCTGTGTCAATCGTTCTGTTAACAATAAGAGCCTTCTTCATTACTGTCATGGGGCTGAAGACAGCTCAAATTTTCTTCAGGGGTATTCTTCGTAGTATTCTCCATGCACCCATGTCATTTTTCGATACCACACCTTCAGGAAGAATTTTGAGTAGGGTAAGATCGAAATACCTCACTGTGGCATATTTGAATTTCATTCGAGTATAGTTCTTAATTTGTTAAAACTCAGATGAAAAGGGAACAGGTTTATTAGCTGAAAGTGTTTTAGATCAATGGAGGGCCATTTATTGTTTTTGTTGCTTGTCTTCTCTTCAGGCATCTACAGATCAGACAAACATCGACCTCTTTCTTCCCTTTGTTATGGGCATCACCATTGCCATGTACGTTACAATGCTCAGCATCATCATTATCACATGTCAATATGCTTGGCCAACAGTGTTCCTATTAATTCCTCTGGGTTGGCTCAACTTCTGGTACCGGGTATGAAATTTCACTTTATATTTCAGCTGGCAATAGGTAGGGGCAGAGACTGAAAGAAGTATCTGCCACCATTTGCAGAATATGATTAACTTTCATTTGTTGAATTGCAGGGATATTTTCTTGCAACATCTCGAGAACTGACTCGTCTCGACTCAATTACTAAAGCACCTGTTATCCATCATTTTTCAGAAAGTATTTCAGGGGTTATGACAATTAGAGCTTTCAGGAAAAAGGGCAGTTTCTGTCAGGAAAATGTTGACCGAGTTAACGCCAATTTGCGAATGGACTTTCACAACAATGGGTCAAATGAGTGGTTAGGTTTCCGACTTGAGCTGATTGGGAGCTTCATTCTATGCATATCTGCCATGTTCCTGATTTTGTTGCCCAGCAGTATTATAAGGCCAGGTATTACCAAACATTTTAGGTCGTACTTACCGCCAATAATTTTAAGTTATGCTAATTGAACTTTGAATGAATGATGCAGAGAATGTTGGCTTATCTCTATCCTATGGATTGTCTCTGAATGCTGTGCTTTTCTGGGGCATATATATGAGTTGCTTTGTTGAAAATAGGATGGTCTCTGTTGAGAGGATTAAGCAATTTACCAACATCCCATCAGAGGCAGCATGGGAAATAAAAGATCTCCTTCCTCCTGCAAACTGGCCTGCGCAAGGCAATGTTGACCTCAAGGACTTGCAGGTAATTGAACCCCCTTTTTTTTTTCTCCCGGGAGAACTGCGGATGGGAAAATGAGGTGGCTAGGTATGCTGAGTAGACTGCATAGTGGATGAATCATTTTTAGTACTAATGAACTCAGGATCTTCGTCTTGGCCAACAGGTTAGGTATCGTCCAAACACTCCTCTAGTTCTTAAAGGTATCACTCTCAGCATCTATGGCGGAGAGAAAATTGGAGTTGTTGGGCGTACAGGGAGTGGAAAGTCAACCTTGATTCAAGTTTTCTTTAGGTTGGTCGAACCATCAGGAGGCAAAATAATTATTGATGATATAGACATTTGCGTACTGGGTCTCCATGATCTACGGTCTCGCTTTGGAATAATTCCTCAAGAGCCTGTTCTCTTTGAAGGAACCGTGAGAAGCAACATTGACCCTATTGGACAGTACACAGATGATGAGATATGGAAGGTATTGCATCCTGTTGCATGTCTCTTCCAGAAATGTCATCTTTGCTTGAATAATCCTGAAAAAATGTGTGGTTTTGTAGAGTCTTGACCGTTGCCAACTAAAAGACACAGTGGCTGCAAAACCTGAGAAACTTGATGCTCCAGGTATTATAGTTGCTACTTGCCTTGTATATTCAGTTTGTTCTGTTTTTGATTCACCATCGACATAATTTTGATTGATTAAATTTAAATGGTTTTCACTTTCACAGTGGTGGATAATGGAGACAACTGGAGTGTAGGTCAAAGGCAACTTCTCTGCTTAGGAAGAGTTATGCTAAAACGCAGCCGGCTGTTGTTCATGGATGAGGCAACTGCGTCAGTTGATTCTCAGACCGATGCCGTGATTCAGAAGATCATCCGGGAGGACTTTGCGGCTTGTACTATCATCAGCATTGCCCACAGAATACCCACAGTCATGGATTGCGACAGAGTTTTAGTTATAGATGCAGGTACTAATTGATCGCTTCATCTTGGTTACCATGTAACATCACTGAAATCCTTGCACTAATTCCTGCATGGCTGCATGTTCATCCCGTTTAATGACAGGTCGAGCTAAAGAATTTGATAGACCATCTCACTTGCTGGAGAGACCAACACTATTTGGAGCACTGGTTCAGGAATACGCCAACCGTTCTGCTGGGCTGTAACCGTTCTGCTAATCCATGATAAGAAATTCCCCGAGGTCGGAGATCAGCAGCTTTGTCATTTGGCAAAAAAGAGAGAGGACACGTCTTTTGCCATCATCATCGATAACTCCTACGTTATAACTTCTGTCATTGGCCAACATATGTTGTATAAAGATAGTTGGCAATTTAGACATAGGAAATTTATAGTGAATGTGATTGACATCCTAATGATAGATCCATCCTTCCCGGGTTTCTTAATCCCTCCAAGGAATAATTTGGAAGCATCAATTTCCACTGCTTGTCGTGCAGACAAGACGGGATAGGATCATTCAATCTGATGTTAAGTGCAAATTATAATAAAATCTCTATTTCCTAACGTTATATGGAGAATGAGAGACTACATATTATTAGAATATTATTAAGTTATTATTATTATTATTTTGTTATCTACAAGGTGTTTTAGGAGGTTCTAATTATGGGATGACACTTTTAAGCCATCCATACCTTATTTTTAAAATATTGTCAAGATATTTTTAAGATAATGATTTTTATAAAAATATTATTATTAATTATTTTATTTTATTGATATTTTTATTTTATCATAAAAATTAATTAATTAATTAATTATAAAAATAAAATATTCTAATAATTATTTACAAAATAAATATATGAGAAGTAAAAAATTCATTATTATTTTAAATATTTAATATCAAATATTAATATAAATAATATTATTATTTATATTACTATCATATTGGCATTTTTTGTCTTTTTCATAAGAAAAAATGGAAAAGGTAAAGATTAGGGTTCCTCACTTAACATGATACGACGCTGTTTTTGGACCAAACATTTTTACTGCATCAAAACAAAATTGAAAAGTGAAAACCCTTCGAAAACCCTAATCGCATCGTCCGATTTTCTCGGAAATTTTACCGCGGCTGGAGTAGAGCCATCAAGACACGACATCGTTTGAATCGAACGTTTGTTCTGTGTATCAAAACCCTTCAAAAACCCTAATCGCCTCTTCAGATATTCTCAAGAGGAGTGAGGAGTGAGGACTGAGGACATCGCGAGAGTGGGAATTATAACCAAACATGGGAGGATCAAGAAGGAAATACAAGAGATCGAAGCCTAAGGTACGAGTTGGTCTTCCGAAGAAGAAGCCAAATGTGTTCAAGCCAGCTTTCAACCTACCGCCGAAGCTACGATCCATCGCTGCCGTCGACGACTTGTCGAAGTGGGACGATAAAGCCAGCGTCATCAAAAACTACAAGTCGTTTGGCTTCGTTTCAAACCCTAACTTGCTCGGCGTCCGAGCTCGCACTTCTCACATCATCGAGACCGATTCTCTCCAAGTCCCTCCCCCGCCTTCCGATGACGGTCCCCTCGACGAATTCGCACCCATTGATTCTGGGAGCGACCTCGAAGAAGACGGTTAGTGACTTTTTTTTTCCCTCTTTTATTAATCATGTACGCGAAAGTTTTAAGTCTTTTTAGATATGATGAAATGATGATTACTTACACCTCTCTTATGAAATGTTGTTTCATATGGAATTAAGAAATGTGGAAAATTCATATGTTCTGTGAGCTCAGTTTGCAAATTTGGTTTCAAAGATAGGTTTTCTGATGTTTCATGTAATGTTTGGTCTGTTTTCGAGCTGTACAGATTTGAAAACAGCTCTTGGGAAGAGGCGGAAAGATGGGAAAACTGCACCTTTGCCGCCATTGACCACAATGCAACGGTTTTATTTGGGTCGGTTGATTGAGAAATATGGAGATGACTACCAGGTTTGTTTTGGTAGTTGAATAGAAGGGGTTGTGTGTTGCTATGGCTGCGGTTGGGTTCTCCCAATTTATTACTCTGTTTGCTTTTGCAGGCTATGTTCATGGATACAAAGCTTAATGCAATGCAGCATTCGGTTGCGACTCTTGAGAAATTATGCAAAAGATATCGTATGCATAAAGACAAAAACCCTTTGATTTTACCAAGCTGAGAGTGAGGGCAATGCAGCGTGATTCCATGGCATGCTGTGCTTGACTGCTTGAGGATAATTAGTTGGTATGCTTGCTTTTCGCTGTAAACTTTCCGATTTTCTCTGCTATAATTAAATGGGAGCTTCAAAGAAGACCTTACGATAAAAGAAATATCATCTAGGATCGTGTCATCTTTAGAGATGGATTTCAGTTTATTGTTTTTTATAACCTAAACCTTGATACTTCGTTGCCAGATTAAGGCTAGCCAAGATGATGCAGTCCATTCAGTTAAAGGATTGAACATCCTATCCAGTCAACTTCATAACTGTTTACAGTATCCAAAAAGTTAAATTGTGACAGTTTTCATAGAGGACATGGTGTTTACTAGATTTCTCCTGAGCCAAAGAAATAGTGAAATGCAATAGTAAATCCCTAGCTCCTCCCAATGATCAGGCTCAGGGCACCTGTTCTGATTCGGGTACTAGATTTCTCCTGAGCCAAATAAATAATGAAATGCAATAGTTGCACTTGTTAATCTCAAGCTCCTTTCAAGGGCACCTGTTCTGGTTAGGGAACTGGTAAGTACACAACACTAAATCCATGACTATCTTCTGTGTAACCGATCTGCATCAGCCAATAGAGAACTCCGCCAAAGCAGACGTCAAACTAATATATGGTTTTTACTTTGGAGACTGGATACCTTCGGCTTGGGAGAGAATTGAACTGATCCGAGTGCAAAGCGCTGTGGTGGAGTCAGCCTGTGATGGATAACCTGTTAAGCCCGTTCGGAACGATGACCAAGTCAAAGCATAAGCTTATACTGTTATTTGTACAGTAAAACTTCTATAAGTGACTATTTTTCAGATCCGAAAAATTATTATTTTATACGGAGTTATTAATTTATCGATAAATAAATATTTTATTAATTTATTAATAAATGAATATTTTATTATAATAATTTTTATTTTGTACATTATATTTATCAAATTAAACAATTAATTTTTTCAGTAACTAAGAAAAGAAAATAAATAAACAATTAGTTAATGATGGTGCATTGTATCTAAGTTTATTAATCTTATCAAAAATAAGTTTATTAATCTTAAGTTAGCGTGATTCAAAATAGAGTGAATGTAGGTACATTAGAATATGAAGTGTTAGAATATGAAGTGTTGTGAATTGTTTTAAGTATACAGTACTGTATAGAGTAGAATATGAAGTGTTATGAATTGTTTTAAGTATACAGTACTGTATAGAGTCTATAAATAGATATATGTAATTTAACTTCATATACCAAAATATAAAATTCATATATTATATTTTCTCTTCCATGGCTACTCATTTGAAAGGTGTAAAAAAGTCTACGCTAACTGATAAGATGAGAAAAGCATTATGTGGGTACAAAAATCAACATTCCTCTTCAAGTCAAAAAGATTTGCAACAGTAGATTCAACAAAAGTTTGATCTCTCTATTAGTCAATCAAAAATATCAAATACTCTTAAAAGGTCAGCAGAGTATTTGTCAAAAGAGATAACAAATAGCAATGTTAATAGGAACAAAACAGCAAAATATTCTGAATTAGAAAAGGTATTGTATGAGTGGTTTTTCCAATATCAAGAGAAAGTGAATATGACTGGAGAAATGATTCAAACTAAAGCCAGAGAATTTCTATAGAAGATGTATGGTGATGTAAATCCAAAATTTAATTTCTCAAATGGTTGGCTAAAACTGTTGGACCCCGAACCTTTCTATTAAATGAGAAATTGTTGGCTATTATTCATGAGTAAAGAAAAAGGAAAATTCTTGAATTGGAAGTGAAATGGAAAAGATGGTTTAGGTACAAGATGGGTTATATGTGATATGTTGAAAGTTAAAAGCTGAGAAATGTATATATTCATTGAGCATGCTTCGATGTTTTGACCATAACTTGATCTCTAGTTATCCAAATGAGATGATTCTTGATTTGGAGTAAACTAGAGAGATAAGGCTATAAATTGTTTGATGAAATCAAGCTTTGATTCAATCTCTAAGAGTAATAATTTTCGGATGGAAGACAAGCACAGAATAATGTTTTAGTATAAGAACAGTCCGAAAATATTTGGTGTATAACCTTTGGATTATGGAACCAAATTGAATGATTTTGATGTCATTAGAAAATTAAGATAATGAGGAACATTTGTCTAGAAGGAAGTTCTAGCCAATTTCCCTCAATTGCATGATTAGAATAAGGTCTTAATTCTTGGAAGGAGTTAAGCATGATTTAAATGAATTTTGAAGTCTAAATAGAGTATTTTGTGAATAAATTAGCATGTTAATGGGAGTTAATTAACATGTTAATTTGAGTAAGACCATATGACATGGATTAAATAGAATTAATGTGGTAAGTTGCAAGAGGGGCAAAATTGGAAGACAACTTAAGCATGTAAGTTGCAAGGCACACATGTAAGGGCAAAGTGGTCATTTACCACTCATTAATGGCATGTTTGTAAATAAAGCAAGTGGGTTTACATGTAAAGGAGAAGAGAGGCACGAAATTAGAAGGAAAAATGAGAGAAAATGAAAGAAAAGAGAGAAGAGAGGGAGAGCTTCGGTGGAGGAGAAGAGAAAGAAGAAAGAAAGGGCAAGCTAGG
>JANKOE010000009.1:31893463-31922906 GCA_026284465.1 Erythroxylum citrifolium | reverse complement strand
TTATCTTATGCATTTAGCGAGGTTATTATTTTATCCCATTGGCCCAAGTCGGGACCGGAGAAAATTATTATTTAATCAAGATTATTAATTTATTGAATATTCATTTATCGAGGTTTTGCTTTATATAATTTTGATAAGGATCTAAGATTCTAAAGTGTTTATGAAGTTAAGAAAAAAAGGTTAGCCTTAATATTTATCAAAAAAATATGATTGATTTAATTCTTAATTTCTATTTCTTTGATTTTTATAATTTATATGGGCTTTTATTTTGTTTCATTATTTAGTTTATCTTTAATTATATATATATTATTTAAATATTTAAATATTAATAAAAATTATGAATAATATAATTAATTTAACATATTTAATTTTGAATAGTTAAAAATATATATTTCAAAATTTTAGAATAATAATTTAAAAATGAAAGTAATCTATCACAAAATTAAAAAAAAAGATTAGCTAAAAGAGGAGAGAAGATAAAATTGCAATTAAGAAGCTAAAACGTACCGTATCAGTGGGTTGCGTGTGGAGTAACGAGTGGATGATGATGAGAAGAAGATACCTAATAAAAAACATCATGTTCGGAGAAAAGTCCACGACAGGTCGTAACCACGTAATCTGACAGGTCGGAGAAAGAAACTACCTTAACAAAGATACATCTTGCCAGATAATTGAAAAAATAATTAAAAACAGAGAGAGAGAGAGCAACACAGTTCAGATTTGTCCTTTTCTTGCAACCTCCTGATCCGTGGGTTTTGATTGGCGGAGGCTGGAGAGAGATAGGAGGGAATGCCAAGCTCTACAAAAGCCACCGTTGATCATCATCTCTGGCAACAGAAGAATGCAATGGACAGTGGTGATGGCGTTGATTGTCATCGCCATGACGATGATCAGACAGAGCCTCCCTCTTCTGGGGTTCCTTGCACGATTTGCCTTGATTTGGTGTGTGATAATGGGGGTAGATCCAGGGCTAAGCTCCAATGTGGCCATGAATTCCATCTGGGTATTTTAGTTTGCAGCCTTTCTTGCTGTTTTCAGTCCATTTCTTTCCTTTTTTGCTTCTTTCAGTTTGGTATTGAAGATGGGGAATGGAAAAGATTGTATTTATAAGTTGGGATTGTTTGCGTTGACCATGTCAACTATTTTTAGACGTGATTTTAGGGTGCCATTTTGGTTCATCAAGTAAATTTGCGTTACAGATTTCCCAAACGAAGAGAAGTAGATAAAGTACTCAATTATTGGATGTTTTTATCTTTATATGACTTGAACTCGGAAAGAGAAAATTGGACCGGTAGAGGCAACTAATCAAGACTCCGTTTATGGATGATCTTATAACAGACGAATTATCTGCAGTTCGAAAATTATTGTCTGAAAGAAATGACCTATATTTTCATGTGTTTATCTCTACCTGTAAAAGAATAATTAGTGATGAAAATGTAACTTCAGCTGACTTTAATTCCTATCAATATAGACTGGAAAATTCCAACTGATTTGATCTTCTTCTCTTGTTAAATTCCACTACTTGCATTCTATAGAGCCTCTGCATGTAATGTCCATAGCCTATCTAAATGGAACATGATATGATTTAGGTTCATGTAGTCTTCTTCCATGGAATGGAATGGAGCTAAGGATATTCGGTTGTCGAGTCAAGCCGATCTGCACCACCTTGAACTCATAACAGCATTTATTTGTTTCATATTCGAGCCCTTTGGTATGTTTTTTTGCATTAAAATGTTTGAGCTCTCATTCTGCTAATCTAGTCTTGAGGACATTGCTAAGGTAGTCTGTAGATGCTTGCAACATCAAATACTGAAGGAAGAAGACATGCAACACCTTTGGTGTTTTCTATGAATGTTTGACGTCCTATGATCCTTTCTACTGCAGATTGCATTGGATCGGCCTTCAATATGAAGGGAGCAATGCAATGTCCATGTTGCCGAACAGTTGAGGGAGGTCAATGGTTATATGCAAATGGCTCTAGTCGCTCATCTAATGACTTCAGTATGGATGATTGGATTCCTGAAGATGAGTTCTACAACCTAAGTTATCCTGAAATGGTAAAGCTCTTTATTATTCTCAGGTGTTTAGTAGATCAGTTCCAAAGTAGAAGTCATCAACTTCTGCAATACCGCACATCAACATGGTGAATTATTTCTTACTATATTTGCAAGTCACAGATAAATTGTAACACGTTTTTTTGTTTATGTAAATTGTCTTGTACTAGTATGTCTAGTTCCGTTTGTCTCCATGCATCATTGCCTTTGAAGGTGGAGATGTGTCAAGTTATAGGCTTTTAAAATATTTTACGATTAGATGAATGAATACTAACTATTTAGCTGATTTCAGTACCTTAGTGAATTTAGGAATTACTTTATGGTACTTCAAGAACTTTTGGAAATTCTTTATGATAGGCCATTATATGCCAATGACCTAGCATTAAGTCCTCAAGTTATTCTTTCGTTGCAGTATTTGCGCCTGGTCATTTGTCATGTTTTACATTGAATTGCTTTCTTTCCTCATTCTTTCCATGATAAGAATTCCACTCATCAAATTAGATGGTCAGGAATAGCTAAATGAGTTGAGGTATGTCACAAGTATCTGCGAGAATTATTAATAAAATCAAGATATGGCAAAAATGTGGCCACAAATATTACTGTTAGGCAACTAGGTGACCATGAAGTTGCTGTTCATAGGACTTGTGATTACATGACATGAGAAACTTGCTACCTCAGATCTTAGCTGTTAACTGTGAAGCAATAAGTTGTTAAGATTTGAAGCCTTGAGATTTTGTTTGTGGCTCCTAGTTGAAAATTTTGATTCTGAAGTTTGTTTAGTGAATAAACCTTCTGTTATTTTATCCACTAAATGGTAGCTTACTGGTTGAAGGAAATAAATTTATTTGAGTTAAGTTGGGGCTCAAAGAAAATGTGTCAAATCTTCAAAAGAGAACCAAAATAAAATGGAAAATAGCAAAACATTGACTACGATCGCTTTGGAGAAAAGACAGGAAAACAAAGTTGAAGACACAAGAAAAGGACGATTATCGGAAAGAGATAAACAGCTGTCTACTCACCAAAAATATTGATGTGTATATATCTATACATGTCTCAAAGTTGTCTAATTGGCATTATCTTATCCCCTTTCAGCCACTTAGTGTTCACTGGTGTCCATTTGGTGAATTGGCAAGAGTTGGCCCATCATTTGAGTAAGCAAGCCATCTTATTATTATTTTTAATCTTGTGTATCTATTTGTTCTTGTTAATGTTGAATTTCAAATCTTCCATATTGACAGATGAACTGAATTTTCTGCAACCTTTTTGCCTTTTGCACTTGCACCCCAGTTCCGTGTCATGTAGATTTTAACTTGTGGTACACCCAGCTAGTCATGTTATGTTCTCTAAATAAGATCTTTGTGCAATTATACTGTATAGCAGTCAATTTTTGGTTGCTTCTAGAATATGAGAAGGATTTGCAGATTCCCTGCTGCTTAGCTGAGGCCATGTTTGCTTATACTTGTATAAAGTTATCTCATATATTCTGTTTGGACAACTTCCAAAAACTAACAATAGTTGTTTGCTAAATTTCCTTGAATCAAGATATACAAGCAAATGAAAAGAAAAACTAACTATAGGGCCCCAATGTGCAATATATGTCCAACTATGGGAGTGTTCCTTGTCACGAACATTATCCACACACCTAACAAGTTTAATAATTAATGAAAAATACTATGGCAGCCGCATAGTGATCAAGGAGTGGACTCATCATTAGTACTGCTGCTACTTGCTCCAGCCTTTTTCTTTCATAAGCTCCCTTTGCTATCTGTGAGCTTAACTCACAATGTGAGATGATTCTTTAATTATTCAATAGATAGATTTTCGGTTCTGTATGGAGCAGCAAGTGATGTTCTTTAAGCATGTAGTATTGCATTGCATTTTTGGCAGCGTAAAAGAGTGAGTCAAGTTCACAATAAAAGCATGTGATAACAATTATTTACAGTATAATTGCTATCTGTTTCTACTGCTTTTACTGTAACAAAAAGTATGCTTTACTGCAACAAAAAATACGCACTACCTATTTGGTGATGGACTGCAATGTCTGGTTCTATTTTGAGATTTTGGAAGCAAAATGTTCGAAAGCTTTTATGCAGTTCCTTGCATACTGAAATTTACTAGAACTTATTGTTGCTTAAGTTAGTTCTTTCTGCATTTCAGGGACGGAGAACCTCCATCTACCACCTGTAAGTATACTGTTTGATGGATTACTGATGAACAATCTCAGGTGCCTTAAGGGTTTTAATAAAAGATTGAAAAAGTACTTCTTAATGTAGATCGTGACTCAAGGGGACATTACTCTATGTATTCTGAACTCTCAGCTGCATCTCCTGTGGCTCACTCATTTGTTGCATACATCGGACCAATATCACCCGCTTCATCAAGATCTGCTGAAGGTGTAGATGATGCGAACTTCAACCACCACTGGATTGGCTTACCTGGACGGAACGAAATCTTTAGTACCCATAATTTTCCTGCCACCAATATCCAATACCATAGTTGGGGCTTTCACTCCTCTTCTCTCCCTGTATCAAACAGCCAGATAAGTAGCAGAGATCCAGCTTCTATTTCTCCTTTTACCCTGAGATCATCTAATGGTGATTCTGACGCTGTAGCAAGGCCCAATTCTTTTCCACGGCCAATTCTTTTTGGTAGCGGGTAAGCAATGTGCTACGGCAAGTCTCAATATTTCCTTTCTTCCTTTATTTATATGTTTAAATGGACGCAAAGAGAAAACTGTTCTCCATCTTTTTGCTGGCAAGGATGAAAGTGGATGGTGGATGGTAATGCTCTCTGATAAGTTATCACATCATGTCATGCTCAAAATTGCTCACCTATCTTGGTTCATGACATTAAGATCCCCGACTTTATGCTTCATGCTAAATGTTGTGGTGCACATCATAGGCGTTTTATTTTGTAACTATTATTCTTATAATGTCAACTTACCAATGCTGCCCCATGCTTTCCTCATAAATGCTCAGTTTAATATTTCATTTGAAAAATTAGTTTTCTTACAATTGATGCACCATGAAACAAATTGATAAGATGTGTATCGTCTGTTAATTGTTCTTGATCAGAATAGTACTTGATCATTTCAATGCCATCCATGGCGTATGAGATAGTAATTCTTTCTCTGTTCTCTTTAGATCTGTTCCAGCAGCTGGAAGCTCATTTTTCTCTTCAATCATTCCTCGACATCCAGCTGCCAGTGTTTGGACTCGTGAAAGAATACAAATGTCATATCCTCTCCATCATCAGCTACAACCTAACAATTCAACAGGCGTGCCAGCTCCTGTTGCCTATGGGGTTCGAACAT
Source organism: Erythroxylum citrifolium (assembly GCA_026284465.1). NCBI lineage: Eukaryota > Viridiplantae > Streptophyta > Magnoliopsida > Malpighiales > Erythroxylaceae > Erythroxylum > Erythroxylum citrifolium. Next base: position 31,917,539 of record JANKOE010000009.1, on the reverse strand, counting down.
TTGATGGTCCAAGAGGACTGCATATGGTAATGGCGGCACCACCAACCCCACATGAGCAAAGTGGAGGCTTCCTTGTTATACCATCTCCTAGTTCATCGGGTCAGAATCTCCATGAAGAAGGAAATTCTTTTTCGAATCATTATCAGGCATGGGAGAGAGACCATTCGTCTCGTTTTCAGCATGCATCTCTCGACAGGGACTCAAGGCGGCATTCTTTTCACCAGACTACCAGTGGCTCTTATTCTGGCAACAGAGCTGGTGGCTTCTGGCGGAGGCAATCATCTTAGTGTTCAGCCTCAAGTATGTCTGCATAAGGCTTTTATAAACTAAACTTGAGCTGCGTGTTGAGACATGATTAAACTACCCCACCGGATCAAACATGGACCATAAATGTTTAAAGTCATATCCAATTTTGTATATACTTGGCATATACTTGCATGGCTCTCGGGACTGTAAAGTTTTAACCCTTCTTATAAGTCGATGAAACGTTTTGTCCCTATTTCTCCAAGAATTTTATCATTCTTTCTACGTCAGTCACTAGTAACATCGACTTTGTTTGATAATCTTAGTAGTTTCGACTTTGGATTAGCCTATATGTATCTTGAAGTGAATTGTGGCTTTTAGCCTCTAACAGTTTATACCAAACAAGCATTCTGTTCACACAAAGTTTTGGCAGTGAAGAATTAATTAACAAATGGAAAAACTATTTACTTCCTCATAAGTTCAAGATGCACGAATTTTTATTTGTAACGATATTACAATTTAGTTCTCGTTCATAGTTATCGGAAGAGTAACATTAGCATCTACATTCCTCAGCCTACTGAACAGAGTGAGTCTGAGGAAGACCTGAGTAGTTCTTCTGCAGTTCAATAATACCATCTAAAGATACGGTTTTTCCCTTCAACAAGTTGGAGTACCAGTAAGCAGAGAGCTTGGGTTGTCTCTTCATTTCTGGGTCGTCTAAATCTACGTAAAATAGGCCATATGCTGATTCATATCCATCCAGTAACTCGAAAACATCAAGTAATGACCAAACAAAATATCCCTTCACATTGGATCCGTTTCTGCACAAGATTAGAGACCAAAAGGAAGTCAGACCATATATTACAGAAGCCAGAAGGTCATGGTCATCCTTTGCATGCTTAAATTAAATGCATATAATTGTTAATTAAAGACTGTGATTATGCCATTTCAAGGATTAAGGAACAGCCACAAAGAGGTCTAGAATTTAGGGAATGACTATAAAGTAGAACTTGGTAGTTCTGACGCAAAATCGTAAGTGGAAATGGAAGGTCAATGTGTCTGCAACTGAATATATATTCGTATACCTGATCGCATCAGCCACAGCTCCTATGTATGCATGCAAATATTTCACCCTTGAAGTGTCTTCTAATGTTGAGTTCCGTACGGTCTTTTGACCTGAAATGCCATAAAAATCTCGCCAATCAGAGGCAGGAGATGGTACTTGATAAAAGGGTTCATATCCAACATCAATAATGGGCGACTTATGAGTTAAACTGAACTTTGCATTGGCTGATGAACTAAGAAAGTGAATGCACAAATGGAGTGGATCTTAACAAATATTTCTAATTTATGTTCATCTCAGGTGAATTTCCTAGCACTAATGAATAGCAAACAAATGCTATGTTTCAGAAAATTTGAGCAGTAAGTGTGTGCTGACATGAGAGGAAGAGCAGGAAAAGTAGAGACCATTTTCATGGATGTATATAAGAGGGTTGCCATAAGTTTGCTTGAAGTACTCCAGTGTGGCTTGCAGGCCCCAGGGTGCTACAGGAAGCTGATTCAAGAAAGAATTGGTAACAAATCCAAAAAGATGCTGTGAGGGTGAGTGAAAAAGGATGATAAGCAAAGACCAGCAAATATTCTTACCACAGATGGTATTTCATTATCCTGTGGAACTGCAAAAAAACAGAAGAAATGTTAATCATTTCAGTTTCATATAGTGCAACTCCCAAGAATCAGTGAATGGTTATTCAACACATACGGATGAACTGTACTCCCACATCTGCATTAAAATCTCTATATTTCCATTGCCAACTGCTGGGATTGTCTTTGGCATGGATGGTGGCATAATGTATCACTCCTATGTAGTCAAACGAACCCTTAACCAAGTTGGATTCAGCAACAGTAAGGGCTGGAAGTCTTGAGCCTACGATTTTCCTCATAATTTCAGGGTAGTCACCAAACATCATAGGGTTCATAAACCTGCAAAACAATGACCAATTATTTCAATAACTAATCAAACGCGTCCATACAACCCAGCTTTTGACTTACCATCCAATATAGAAGTCCAAGGCTCGTTCTATAGCAACAACATCCTCTCTTGTATTAGTCAAAGGTAACATCCAAAAGGTGTACAAGGTGAGCCCTATGATCCCACCTTGCTTGCCCTGCAACATTATGTTGATTTTCCCCATAGATCACAAGCAATTTACTCGTGCAATATAATTGGTGAAGATTAGATAGTACCTGATAGTTTCTTCTGTACAACCTTACAGTTGATGCATGTGCCAGTAACATATGATGACCTGCCAAGTATGGCTCATATGAGGAGTTTCCTCTGGAGCAAACTCCAAATGGAAAAGAACATCGTTTCGGCGGTAACATTCCTTGATCATAACCCCCTAGTGTCAAGACATTAGGCTCATTTATTGTACACCAGGAAGAAACCCTGTTACCAAACTCTCTGAAGCACACGTCTGCATAAGCTGTGAAGTCCTTCCTGCACCAACAATAAAAAATTCACCCTCTTCTCATTATTTTGAACTTTCTGAAAACGAGGTACTCAAAGAACAGAAAGAAGAAATGCCAGAAGAATCTCAAATTCCATACACCATCCTTCGGCTGATCCATCCTCCATACTCATCTTCAAGTTCCTGTGGATGATCATAGTTGTACAATGTAACATGCGGTTGGATGCCTGCTTCATCAATAACTAGAGGATTAGTGCAACTTTAGTAAACATCATTTGATTTCTCAAACTAGAACTAAGCAACTAGAACTACTTCGGAATAGAAAAGACAAAAAAACTAGTTTGAAACTTTCGCCCTGACCATGGCTTATAAGCTCATTGATGAGGTTGTTGTAATACTGCAGGCCTTTTGGATTGACAGTTCCTCTTCCACCTAACAAACGTAACATGGCAATTGAAATATGAACAAAAGAATCGGTTATCGTTCAGGTGTTGCTCGTTGATCTGAACTGAGAATAGTAACCATACGTGGGATAAGCCTTGACCATGAGATTGAGAATTTATAGCCATCTAGACCAGTTTCAGCCATAAGACGGACATCTTCCTGCACAAGGTCTGACTTTAGTACAGAATCAGTCACTCCCAAGCAAAAGGGGATTTGCTGTTCCAATTACATCATTATGGTACTGTTAAATTTTAAATTCATTGGTCTGACCTTGTATTTGTGGTATTGATCAACTGATACATCTGCGTTCGCTCCATTCATATTCCCTGCAATTAAACTTAGAAAGTTAGGCACTTGATCCTTCATCTAGCAATCACAAACTCCTACACATAATAAGATCCAGAGAAAGAACATGCTTGGTGTCTAATACAGAACTAATCGCTTACAAGTCAGTTCTGTGTGCATACAGCTAAAGGAAAACTAAGCAAAACTCAAAATAGATAACCTTCATGAGTAAAGTTGTCCCAAATGCTTGGACTCCTTCCATCTTCCTTAGCTGCTCCTTCCACCTTCGATATACCGGCAAAGTTTGATTAAATTACATGAAAGAAACCATAATCTATACCATTCTTTCGCTCGGGTAATCCTTGCTTGCATGCTATCTTTCATTAAGTGGAAATACCTATCTGTGCATGCGTACATAGCCTAATACAAATTTGTATCTGCAGATATCAAATATTTTAACCCTCTAATACTTATATTGTTGGGTCGGCAATCCCTGGTAGTGACTCAATAAACATGAACCAAACCTGGGAAGTTTAAGAAATTGAATAAAAGGCTGACCTGATAAGCTGAGGTACCAGCACCGAATATAAATCCAGGTGGGAAGTCCCTTCTGCTATATTCATCAACACAAGATACTGACACTATTGAACTTGTCAAAACAAGAATCAAACAAGAAAGCTTAAGCATCCTGATTTACGCCTGTATGGTAATCAAGTTTCTTCTTTTAATAGTCATACAAGTTCTGTTACTGTATATATCTGGATATGTTCATTTATTGTCACAGAAACAAGAGAAAAGTTGGAATTTGAACTGGTCTTGTCACAGAAATTGTGGCTTCATTAACGACGAAAATGACGAAGCTGCCTAACTGGTTATGAGACAAATTTTCTTCCAACATCGTTTTCCTTGGAAACGGAGCAACAGGCTCTCTTTGGTCGTTTACGTGATAAACTATTATACAATATATTATTCGGCAACATTGATAAGGATACAAAGGAAAAACTTGCAAGAAGGCAATTGGCTCTTTGTTTTTGATATTTGATCTCTGCCTCGTAGAATAAGTTTTGAGGACCAAAAGAAGAAGAAAAAGACGAACAAAGTTTGTCGGGAAAAATCGAAGATTAGAGCTGAGTTTGCATTAAAATATTATGAATTGAACTGAAAATGATGCTTGGTAGTCGTCATCATCAGCATAGATTATGACAGTTTGGTTCAAAAACGTCACTGAAAACGTAAGCAAATATTTCAGGGGAAGATCAACAGCTGGTAATAACTAAGTGCGAGTTGACTATAAGTTATTAGGACGTTGGAAAGTGAAACAAAAACTTATCACTAATTCGAGCAAGTTGTTCAATACTATATGATTAATTTTTGTTAAATTCGATGACCATGTCTTTTAAGTTCACTGCAAGCCCTTTGGATTATCAGTCGGTTCAGTAGATTCACAAGAGTATGATGGAGTCTCCCGAGGTACAACTAGCACATCGGCTTATGGAATCATTCCAGCTAGCTAACATAAAATGACAATCAGTAAAATGTTAAAAGAACCCCAGATAGAACTTGTTAAATTGTTGCTTGTTGATCTGAACTGCGGACTGCAGCCGTACTTGGATGAGATTGAGTTTCTATCAGCATCTAGCTTAGTTTCTATCAACCAACACCCCGAATCTTGGAATTGAATAATTTTTTCACCAAGTGGGAGATACAAGCACTTATGTAATGTTTCTGGAGGACTTTTAATGGATATGGATAACTAAAGATTTGAATTTGTAGCGATTCCATTGCTGGTACAGCAACATAATCTCTGCTAGTGACTCAACAAGCATTCGTGAAACATGGAACTTGATACAAAAAGGTAACAAGTGAATGTTCGCTCACATACTAAGATGTCCCTTTCTCATAGCTGGGGTGGGTTTGTATCATAAAAAGATACAACAATAACTTTGGTCATAAGCAAATTATTATAGATCCTAGAAGGGAACATATAATCTCTAATAAGCATCACTGACTTTGATAGAACTGGAAAGGTAGTGCATGAGGACGACCAGATGTATTCTTTTCAAGCTCAAGAACTCCATCCAAACCAACTCTTTTCCCTTTAAGAAACTCGGAGTACCAATGTTGAGAGAGCTTGGGTTGTCGTTTCAGCTCTGGGTCGTCCAAATCTACATAGTATAAACCATAACTCGAGCCATAGCCATCCAATACCTCCAAAACATCCAATAAGGACCAAACGAAATAACCTTTCGTATTTGATCCATTCCTGTCAAAATAGCAAAAGGAGGTAGGCTATCACTTAAGAAAATAAGATCAATTAGAAACAATCAAACATGTTCTAAACTGTATCAATAGCTACAAACTAATTAGTGCAGCAACTGCAAACGATATGAGCATAAGAGCGGCCTGCAATTGCCATCCGCGATTTAAAACTCATATATTTCATTAGTTCATAATCACAGAAGAACGGCTGCTGTTAATTATTAGTCCACAGAATCACCACGACAGCTTTGCATATTGATAAGGAGTAGTTTTTACAAGTGATTGCTGCATAAAAACAATGTTTAAACACATCAGACTTACCTTACGGAGTCGAGCACAGCTCCAATGTATGCTTGCAGATACTCAATCCTCGGTGAGTCCTCCATTGTTAAATTACGTGGGGATACTTGACCTGTCCAAAGTTTAAAGAGTAAGTTCCATGAATTGAATGACCGGAAGCACTTGGTCACAAGAAAAGGCTCTGGTCCCGTGGGGGTTACCATTTTCGTGGATATATATTGGAGGGTTGCCATAATCTTCCTTGAAATACTCTAATAGTCCTCGCATTGCCCACGGCAGTAGTGGGTACTGAATTGGACAGTAAAGTATTAATCATACCAAATGTTTTATAAGCATTAAGGTCTCAATTCCATGTTACAACTCCAGTTTTTGAAATAGTAGAAAGAAGTGAAACATATGGTAGAAAATGAATTTTCACCTGGTATCCTGTATATGAAATATTTTCCAGGCTAACTGCACGTTCAGAACCACACAAATCATTAGTGATTTCAGTCAGGTACAATCGACTAAGTTCCCCAAAAGAATCTATCGAAAGGATTGGTGAAAACATACAGGTTATTTGTGTATCTAGAAAAAACTCTCTAAGTGCAAATTGAGGACCACTGGAGAGGTCTTTAATATAAAATGCAGTATAGTGTATGAGTCCTAGGAAGTCAAGCGAGCCCTTAACCAACTTGGATTCACGAGCAGTGAATGTTGGAAGTCTTGAGCCTACACGTTTCTTCATGACATCAGGATAGTCTCCAAATACTAAAGGCTTCGCGAACCTGAAACACAGTAGGTAGGCAGTTTGTATAATGGCTAAAGAAAATTTGCTACTGTCTTCTTGTTCTGGAACTCACCAACCAAGAAAAAAGTCTTTAGCTCGTTCAGTGGCAGTGATATCTTCTATGGAGTTGGTTGCAGGAGCAAACCAGAAAGCGTAGAGGGTGAGCCCTACTTGTCCTTGCTGGTTTCTCTGCATAATCAGGTGCATAATGAAAACTGCTGACTCGAAATCTCTTCAGGCAATGATTGTATGAATGTTTAACATGAAACACCTACCTGATACTTTGTCCTGTACAATCTTGATGCCGAAGCATGAGCCAACAACATGTGATGGGCTGCCAAGTATGGTTCGGAGGTTGAATTGCCCCTAGTACAGTTAAACCCAAAAGGAGGAGAGCATCGTCTTGGCGGAAACATTCCACCATCATAACCACCAATTGCGAAGATATTAGGCTCGTTAATGGTGACCCAATGTCTCACCCTGTCACCGAACTCTCTAAAGCACACGTTGGCAAAATCGGTGAAGTCTCTCCTGCATTTGCAGACAACATATTAAGTTTTTTTTGTCACTTCTCCTGTTTTAAGCTTGTTGATGCAAGGAAGTATTCCCAAGCATGAGAAACAGAAACAATGGTACAAGAACAGAAACCATACACCATCTTTCTGCTAACCCATCCTCCGTACTCGTCTTCAAGTATCTGGGGATGATCGTCATGGTATATAGTAACGTGTGGTTGGATGCCTGCAATTGATGAACAAAACTTTCAGCTGAAGAAACAGAACATGATCCGAAGCCTGCAGTACCAGAATTGGAAGTAAAAAAAGGGTAGATAAAAAGCAATCAGAAATTTTCTCTTCTAATCTCTTGATATCTGTTTTCTCAAATTTTTGTGCTCTGACCATTCTTAATAAGCTCGTCGATGAGATTGTTGTAGTACTCTAAGCCCTTTGGATTCACGCGTCCTCTTCCATCTGCAAGATGTGACTCACATCAATCAAACTATGAGAAGAAGTGCTGCAAAATTGTCAGGTTAGTTGGTCAACTGGTATTTTATGAAACCGTACTTGGGACAAGTCTTGACCAAGATATGGAAAATTTATAGGCTTCTAATCCAGTCTCAACCATGAGTTGAACATCTTCCTGCGGCAAGAACGAGGCTAATCAAGATACTGTCACTGATAACAAGTGGGGGCAATTGTCTACTTGAAGGGGATGTTAAATCACCTTATATTTATGATATTGATCAACAGCTACATCTCCAGTAGCTCCGTGCAAGTTTCCTGGAAATTCAGAAACAAAATTTCAATCATTAAGTCAATCCTGCAAAAGATGATGATATCCTTAAAGAACACTCCACATCCCATTAGCAAAAACAATAAGGAATATCAAGTTCAGACTTCTGCAGAACCGAGAACAGCCAGTTATACATAAGAAATAGAAGCTGACCTTCGTGTGTGTATACATCCCAGATGCTTTCACTCCTTCCGTCCATGTTCGCAGCACCCTCCACCTTAATTTTCAAGAATTTATCAGTCAACCTTCCTTCAAGAACTGTGTGTGAACACATGAGAAGTTTTCAGAAAACTAATTCACCTGATAGGCAGAAGTGGCAGCTCCAAACACAAAGCCTGGTGGAAAGTCCTTTCTGCTATACTCATCAGTACAAGAGCTAGGTCCTGCTGAACTTAGCAACACAAATACCAACCATAACAGCTCCCACATTCTCCTCCACATCCCAACTTCCAGAGGCAGAGGCTCTTTTCCTCACTGGTCTCCTACTCCTGTCAAGTTTGGCTTTCTCAGGATTTGAAAATTATGGTACTTAATCAAAGGAATAGGGAATACTACATGAGTAACTAGTTCACCATGAATCAATAATTTGCCTGAACTGTTGTTTAAACTAAAGTTCCAAACTTGGTGATAATTGTTTGATGCAAGATTGAATTCACGTTCAGGATCCATCCACACCTACCTAACAAGTCTTTGTCAAGATTGGAATTTAAAATGATTAATTTTCTATTATATATTAGAAAATTTTTTAATTGTATATAATAATTTACAAATTATGTACAATTAAATGGAAGATAAAATGTTTTATAAATTTTAATATGTTTCTATATAAATAAGCTTGTCCTGACATACATCAATTTGTTTGGTTTGGTTTCCAAGACTTTTGAGTTGGACTTGGACCATAACCAATTGGTGACGTTAAACGACAAGTCGCTACCTTCCAAGTGTACAGCTACAGTCAGGCCTTTCGGCTGTCTTCTCTCCTAGTCCCTAGTCCCTAGTCCCTATAACCATGTGTTATATAATATATAGATTAATCAATTTGTATTTAAATATGTAAATTAGTTGGGATAAAATTGACAAGTGAGAATCGGCTGATTGGTTTCAACTCTTCGATTAAGACTGTCCTTTATAGGAATTTTTGAGTTCGAGTCACCAAAAATAAGAGGAGAGGGAAATTTTTTCCTGTTAATGAGCCTTTAACTTCCTAGGCATGTTCTTTGGTCGGATTAATTACGGACATCTCGCTTCCAATGACAATGTGAAAGTTAAAACTACTAAAAAATTCGAAGTTGTTGAAAACTTTTTTTTTTTTTGAAATTAAGTTGTTGAAAACTTGATATTGAGTGAGTCATTTTTTCTGTTAATGATCCTTTAACTTCTTAAATATATTTTTTGGTCGGATTAATTACAGACATCTCGCTTCCAACGTGAAAATTGAAGCTACTAAAAAACTAGAAACTGTTAAGAATAATCAATCAGCAGCTGAAAAAAAAAGAAAAAAGAAAAAAAGGAGTTAAAAACATGATACTCAACCATTCTTATGAGAATGGGTGTCATAGATTGGACGTGTACATCTAACCCTACGAGAGAAGAGACAAACACTTGTGGACAAATTGGCAGGAGCCACTTGTTTGCTTTGACGTTTATTGGTCAGTCCTCGAGACTTTTGATGAGTTTGGTTCTCTTTTCTCATGCAATTCGTTGTCACAACTTTGCATAAGAAGTCTTGTGGCCTAAAGCAGACTTTATAAATTATTGCATCTCCAAGTAATGTGACTCACTCATTTCTAATTGAGAAATCAGAAATCATTGTTTTATAGTAATTTAGATAATAATTATAAAAATTAATAATGATTTTTAATTTAATTGACATTTATTTTGTCATTATCTTCATGTTGCTTGTCTTGTTTAATATTATTATCAGACAACTACTGCATCGGATACTTCAACACCAATATTGTCATTGTAATTCCAAGGTGTAGGTAGAATAGTAAAGGGTCTTTTTTTTTTTTTTTGACTTAAGTGAGATCGCGGGTTCAAACCGCCTTCATATATACAACCATTTAAAACTTGAGGTTAAAATTTTGCTTTCTGCAAGAGATCTATTCGGCTTGAGCAGAAATTAATCTGAATGTGAATGACTTAAAAATACCTTCTCATAATTGAGATCCTCCTAAAACATCTCGTGGAAAATAAAAAAAAAGATTTAAGCCATTGTAATATAAAGACGTGAGATTCAATTAAGAGAAGCCGTATTCAAGTTGATGTACTAAACCCATAGAGGTTGAGTCAAACATTTACGTTAGTCACAATCACCAAGAGCATAGAAAATTATGTTCAAAAGGTCATCTAAATAATACTATAATTATTTATTAATTTAATTTTATATTAATTATTATTATTACCATTAATGTTTAACCATGAAATGAAATTAAGGTGATGAGGGATGACAAAATAAAGGAGACTTTAAGGCTGGACATACGAATCTTCGTGGAAAACAATGTTTTTGTCTGAAAGTAAATAATGTGTTATTGATGACAGGTTATAGTTGCGTAAACTGAAATGCAACTCCACGAGAACGGGGAAACAACAATGTGCTTTCAAGTTCCAGAATTGCACTTAAATTGATCATCTTTCCTTTTAAGAACTCAGAATACCAACGTGCAGAAAGCTTGGGCTGTCGTTTCAGTTCTGGGTCTTTCAAATCCACGTAGTATAAGCCGAAACTCGACTCGAAGCCTTGCAATAATTCGAATACGTCCAAAAGGGACCACACAAAGTAACCCCTCATGTCCGATCCATTCCTTTCAAGATAGAAAGAGCAAGTTAGATGTACCACTTGCAGACTATTAGACACTGAGTAAAAGTAAGCAATTCCTGACAAGGATACAATGGAAAGGCAGAAGAGTACCTGATAGCTTCAAGCACAGTCCCTATGTAAGAATGCAAATATTTCACTCTCGATGTATCTTCCAAAGATGAATTCCATGGCGTTACTTGACCTGTCAACATAAACAACAATAGCTCAGAGTCAGTTCAAAAGAGTTGATGTGCCTTTTGTTGCACTTTCTTCAGACTCCTTTCAGTGTGCTAAACCCTTTCTTATGACAGGTACATGTAAGGTTACCAATCTTGGAATGAATATGACGAAAGAAAAGAGCAACTGGTAATAGATAGTATATGCAAGCACAGAGACACTGAGATTTGAAAGAGAGGGAGAGGAAGAGACCATTTTCGTGGATGAATATTGGAGGGTTTCCATAATGTTGTTTGAAGTACTCCAATACTCCTTGCAATCCCCAAGTCATTATAGGGTACTGAAATGGACAAAGCCACAGGTGTTAGCTTTCAATTGAACTGATGATTACCGAAACTTGAAATTAAATCATATGGTGTGTGACCTGATGTCACAAAGAAGGGAAGATAAGGCAAAACACAAAAAGATAGAAAAAGGGTTTAACCTGGAAAGCAAATTCATTTGATGAGGAAGCTGCATAGCCACAATTGAAAAAAAAAGAGAAGGAAAATAGTTAGTCACTGCAGCTTCAGAAAGAGCTCCTAGCTAAAACCAATCTCTTAAAGAGCTGGTTGAAACATACAGATTAGTTCTACTCCTGCATCAATGAAGAAATCTCTCTGTTTTGGATTTGGAATGCTGGATCTGTCTTTGATGTAAAATATTCTGTAATGTATCAATCCTAAGAAGTCGAAGGAACCCTTAACCAATTCAGATTCACCAGCAGTGAAAGCTGGAAGTCTTGAGCCTACATTTTCCTTCATAATGTCAGGATAGTCTCCCAATACTAAGGGCTTTGCAAACCTGGAGCACCAATAAGGAGATACATGAAGCTCTTTTCGAATTTGTAACATGTCAATCTGAATGAATAAGAGCTACCCATCTGTGTACTCGTCGTGAAACTCACCAACCAAGAAAAAAGTCCTTAGCTCGTTCAATGGCTGTAATGTCCTCTGTGGAGTTGGTTAGAGGGCTAAACCAGAAAGCAAAAAGTGTGATCCCTACATATCCCTTTTGCTTGCTCTACATCACCGAGTGCTATGATGTGTTTATATGATCATGTTAAGTAATAATAAGAAGGCATAAAAAAGATGAAATGTCACCTGGTACTTTGTCCTGTACAATCTTGCTGTGGAAGCATGTGCCAACAACATGTGATGAGCTGCCAAGTATGGTTCGGATGAGGAATTGCCTGCAGAACAGTTAAATCCAAAGGGAGGAGAGCACCGTTTTGGGGGAAGCCCTCCAGCATCGTAACCCGCAAAAGCAAAGAGATTAGGTTCATTTATAGTGGCCCAATGGGATACCCTATCACCGAACTCTCTAAAGCACACATCTGCAAATGCAGTGAAGTCTCTCCTGCGTTCACAGAGATACCAAGTCATCCTTAAAACTATATTTTAAGCTTGTTGATGCAGAGGAACTACACTAATCTAGAGACTCAAGGGATTGAAGAACCATACACCATCTTTCGGTCAACCCATCCTCCATACTCATCTTCAAGTATTTGGGGATGATCGTAATGGTATAAAGTTGCATGTGGTTGGATGCCTGCAATTCATCAGCCACAAAATCAGCTAAGAAGCAGAGCGCATAACAAGAAATTCAGAAAGTAAAAACAATGTATCAGAACTATCACAAAATAAAATTCTTGAGGTCTGACCATAACTAACAAGTTCACTGATGAGGTTGTTGTAATACTCTAACCCCTTTGGATTAATGGGACCTCTTCCATCTGAAATACATGAATGAATAGTGGCTATCAAAGTATGGCAATAACAACTATAAATTGTTGGTCTGTTAATATCTGATGATATTAGGAAAAGAACCGTACCTGGCATAAGTCTTGACCATGAAATGGAAAATCTATAGGCATCTAATCCAGTCTCAGCCATAAGTTGAACATCTTCCTGAAGCAAAATCCAAGCAACTACTCAAGAGACATAAGACCAAGACACCCTAAACAACATAGAAATTGAACTACTAGTCCATATAAGGGCATGTCTCGTTCTGCTTCTGCACCTTATACTTGTGATATCCATCAACTGATACGTCCGCAGTATCTCCATGCATGTTTCCTGGAGTTTTAGTCAGAAAGTTCCAAAACATCAAGTGAATCATTAAATAACAAAGAACAACCATGTTTCTCATCAGAGAAAGCATTCCATATCCAATTGTTAAACATTTGGAAGTCTCAAGTTCAGTCTTGGTAGAACCATTCGGAAGGTCACCGAAGATTTGTTACTACGCCGAACTATAACAGACTTGAAGGAGAATAAACAACATTGGAAAAGGGAAGAACTTTCACGCGAAAACATGTACGGAAAGGTAGAAATTATGGACCTTGGTGAGTGAAAGTGTCCCAAATGCTAGGACTCCTACCATCCAAGTTCGCAGCACCTTCCACCTTCCAAATCATTTTAACTTTCAGGTTACTCGTTCTAGAGAAGCACATTGAAGCAAAAGTAACGATCTAACCTGATAGGCAGAGGTGGCGGCTCCAAATACAAAACCAGGGGGAAATTCATGTCTGCTATATTCATCAGTACAACAGATAAATAGTGCTAAACTTATTAGTAACAAAACCAGAAATAGATGCAGCTTCCACATTATCTGTTGCAACCACAAAGCTTTGGATCCTATCCTCTTCTCCCTTCTGAAGCAGTCTCTACTCTCTATGGCTTATAGTCATTGTATGCATCATTATAGTTTACTGCACCCACCAGCTGGAACTTTTGTCTCACTTGAAGCTACTGAAATTAGTGGGGAAGATGCCACATGTCGACTTTTGAGAAACTTAAATTGATTTATATTAATCAAAACGTGTTTTAAATAAAGTATAAAGATTAAATATTTAGAGATTCTTTAAGTTAATAATGAGCAAATAAGTTTTTGGTAATAAATATTATGCAATTTAACTCCTTTTTTTTAATATTTATGTACTCAAATATTAAAGAAAAAACACCCTTTAGAAGATTAGAAAATATGTAGTTAAAATTACATAAAAACAGTTTCAGATTTATGAATCTCACTCTTTAAATTAATAGTATTAATTGTTTCTAATCCAAAGAATCTATTTGATTTATATTAGTTACAGCTCAACATAATTCCAGTAGATTGCTAATCTGGATCTGGACTCTGGAGTAGTCTTTCCAGTGTTATGTTGTGCTTCATTCATCCGCTTGTCATTTAATGTTTGACATTTCAGTGTCGAGGATATTTCAGTCTTAAATGTGTGGACAGAGCATCTGGCAGGGTTACTTTATGTTGCTTTCGTTACAAGGATCTGTTGTCTGAATTAGGTAGTGATTGGTTTATTAATATTGTCTGTAGTCGCATTATTGCAGTATCCATGATCCCCGTATGCCCATCAAGGGTTGTTATCCTAGCGCAATGCATGTTGCTTCAACTTTTAGTTAACTGATTATATCGAACTTTAATTAGGTTGTTGAGTCAATTGTTATCGTAACCTTATGCAATATGAGTCTGGATAAGCTTATTTGATGTATTTGTAGTAATACTTGATTGTCCCCAAGCGAACATACCACTCTCTCAGACAGACTATTCATGTTTTATTTATCTAGTCCAAAAGAGTATTAAATTCACCACAATACGATTCTTTATCTGAATCTTGAGTTTCATTATGTTCTCGACTTCTCTTAACCTTACAACAATATAACGGATATAAAATAACCCAAATAGATGAGTTCACTTAGTTGGACCTTCAGAGGTCTAGGCATGCAAAGTTGTGCCGACTTTTCTCTTCATGATCGAATCTAAAACCTACAACTACAAGCCACCAAAACCCTATAACTTCACAGTTCAAAATGACATGAAGGAATGCATCCGGAATCCTCAATTTCTCTTGTTCAAAACATTAAACCAGCACATAGCAATTGATAGGAAGATTCGTCTTCAAATAGTAAGTCAGGGCTGACTACAACAAAAACGAAGGGGAGTATGTTGTAAAAATGATTCAAAACATCTTAGATTTATTGAGGATAAATAAGTCTTTTCTTTATGTTTGAACGAGTCATAATTTAGTTATTTTTTGTTCCTAGTCTATAGGTCATTATCGAGTCCATAGGAAGATACTTTGCTGAGTTTGTTGAGTTTGTAAAGTGCCTATAAATGGCACTGATTCTATTGAATAAAATTATCTCTTGCATTGTGGTATCAGAGCACACTTTGGTTCATTGGGCAATTGAGTGCAAGTGAGCTTTAGGTTCACTGGGTATGGCATAAACCCTTTTTGGGTCCTTAAAGAGAGACACAAATATAGCTTTAGGAGAGAATGGTAGCATACTTTGGGAAACACGTGACACGTGAGTGATATGTGAGAGTATGGCAGCACTTGGGTTTTCTTCTGTTGCTAGAGTTTCTTCTACACAACCACTTCTACCAATCTTCAATGGTGAGAAATACGAGTGGTGGAGTATCAAACTCAAAACACTGCTCAAATAACAAGATTTATGGGATTTAGTGAAATACGGGTACATCGATATATTAGAACCAGATGAAGAAACAGAGAGGAGATTGAAGGAAACTAAGAAGAGGGAAGCCATGACAACTTTGTCGAAAAGATCCTCTTTTCATTGAGAGTCCTCCCCTTGAAATGTGGAATAAACTTGATTATACATACCTAAAAATTAGCTAGAGGACTAATACTCCTTAAATGGACAGATTGACTAGCTAGCTATAAATCTAATTAGAGAAAGCTATTTACATAATAATTACATATATATGTAACGGCTATATACGAAAGTATTGATTACAAAGAAATAATGACTATACTAACATGCCAAAGCACTCTTCATTCTCCAACAAGCAGTGCATGACACTATTTTTTCAAGAATTGCAGCAACAACTACATCAAAGGAAGCTTGGTCAATACTGCAGGAGTTTCAAGGTGATGCAAGAGTCCTAGTGGTAAAATTACAGTCACTAAGACGAGACTTTGAAACCTTGATTATGAAAAATGATGAATTAATAGCTGATTTTTTGTCAAGGGCAATGGCAATAGTCAGTCAAATGCGCTCTTATGGTGAACGAATTTCTGATGAAACAATTGTTGCAAAAATTCTAAGGAACTTGACACCAAAATTTGATCATGTAGTAGCTGCTAGAAGAAGCTAAGGATTTATTGATTCTTTCAGTTGATGAATTGATGGGGTCCTTTCAAGCTTACGAGTCACGAATCAATAGAACGATTGAAAAGCATGACAGAAAGGCATTTCAGGTGATAGAGGAACAATCAAACATGAAAAAAAGATCATTCGGTATGTCCTTATTGTAAAAAAAACAAACCACCCTCTTTATAAATGTTGGTGGAAACCGGACGTTAAATGCTACAGATGCGATCAATTGGGACATATAGAGAAAGTTTGTAAAAATGCCTCACAAAAAGATGCCAATGTAGCAGCTATGGTCCACCCTCGAGGAAATGATGTGTTATTCTAATATACGATGCCTACATCCATATCAAAATATGTCCCATGACAAATATATTTATGCCTATGACCATGCAAACAATCATGTTTATGTTTATGCAGAAGAGATCTCTACAACCATGCCCATACCAATGCCTACATTGATCACGACATTTTGAATCAACGGGGAGTATTGAAAAAATGATTCAAAATATCTTAGATTTATTGAGGGTAAATAAGTCTTTTCTTTATATTTAAATGAGTTTTAATTTAGTTGTTTTTTGTTCCTAGTCTATAGGTCATTACTAAGTCCATAGGAAGATACTTTGTTGAGTTTGTTGAGTATTTTGCTGAGTTTGTTGAGTCTGTAAAGTGCTTATAAATGGCACTGATTCTGTTGAATAAAGTTATCTTTTGCAGTGTTTTGTTTCGTTGTTCATTAGTACTCTTTTATGTTTCTTTTGTTTCCAACAGAGCATTCCTGTATCATCAAAATCCAACTTCTTACAAGTATCTTTCGTATATAACAACTTTCTTAGACCAAATGAACAAAAACTATCAAAAGAACATACTTGATGCTTTTCTTCCAAGTTCTGCTCGGAGAAGAACTTGTGCATCCTTCTTACCAATAAGCTCATTTAATAATTCCCCGTCCTCTACCCATAAATAATACTTTCACAACAAGAAAGACGTGAAATCTGTTCGTTATTTCAGGATCAGATACAGAAACTCAAAAAAAAAAGGTTCTTGAAACCCCCTAATCCTATTGAATCAAAACCCTAATCATTTCTATTATAAGAACATGTTAGATCAAATCCCAAATCACAAGTTTAAGACTCAATCTCAAAGAAATCATAAATCAATTCACGTTGCAAGTACTTACTTATTGATGCAAATCAATTTCTTATAGTAACCATGAAGACAATCACGCCTCACTTGAAGAACTCAATTCTGAAATTTTATTCATCATCCAAATCTAGGGTTACAAGGATATAATAAGGTATAAAAACCCTTGACTGAGTCCTAACTCTAATAGGAATGGGTTTGCAAGCCTATTTAACGAAAACTAGGTTAATCCTAACAAATCTAGGAGTATCTAGCCCATTAAACATAATCTGATCCAAAATCTTTTAGGAATGGGCTAAACACATTAAAACAGATAAGTCTTAAAATAGCTCAAACAAATAAAGCGCATGCTACTAATTAAAAGAACATCCCATAAACAAGTCCTTGGGCCTAAAATAAGAGATAATAAATAACAAGCCCAAATTATCAAAAATGCGTATAAATGGCTATGTGCTAGCCTCTTCCAACGCCTCCTCTAATAAAGTCACAAGCTTGGGCGTGCCTTGGTGTTCCTCTATGGATGTTTCGGCCTCCTCATGTAATTGACTTTTGATTTGAGCTTGAACAAAAGTTTGCACTGCTTGTTTAAGCCTTGACGCTTGTTGCATTGTAATTGGACCACTTGGCAAAGTAAGCTTGTCTTGGCATGTGGCACCTTGATCTCCATTGTCATGCTTCTTGTATCATTCCCTCCCTCCTCAAAAAGATTCGTCCTAGAATCAGCCCCTACATTATCAAATGGAGAGAGATCAGCAACATTAAATGTAGTAGATACTTGATACTCACCTAGCAAATCAATCTGATGTTCAATCCTCCTCAATGGTGGTAATCCTTTAAGCAACTCATCTGAAAAAACATCAGAGTATTCCTGCAAAGCAAGTTTCACAACACTAAGCAAAGAAGGGTCAAGGTCAATCTCATTATAAAACAACTCCTTATACATAAGCAAAACCAATGGTTTTTACATGTACATGACCTTCCTCAACTCTTTTTCTTTTGCAAAGAAAGTACTATTTTTTTCCACTCTTCTTTTCACTCTTCTCTCATTTTTCAATTGCACTACTCTCTTTCTTTTGCTCACTAATACAATTACTCTCTGTTGGGCCTTTATTCTTATTTTCTTGAATGAACTCTTTTTCTTTTTTTTCTTTTTATACTCTCGGCTTTCCAAGTTTCTGTTCTTCCATGTCTTTTGCAAGCCTCAACTGATCCTCATGAACTTCTCTTGGTGAAAGGAGCGCCAATGTGAAGTGTTTCTCTCCCATCTTGAATAAATACCTATTTTTGAATCCATCATGCACTACACGCCTATCATATTGCATGGTCTCCCCAATAGTAAATGACCAGCATGTATAGGAACTACATCGCACAACACTTTATCAGAATATCTCCCAATTGAGAACGCCACTAGCACTTGCTTGTTCACCCTAACCTCTCCACACTCATTAAGCCATTGCAACTTATAAGGACTAGAGTGCTTAATGAGAGGCAGCCCTAATTTCTCAACCAAAACCGTGCTTACAATATTGGTGCAACTACCTCCATCAATTATTAAACTGTACATCTTACCCTTAATTAAGCAACGTGCATAGAAGATGTTTTCCCTCTGCTCATCTACTTCTACCTTCTCCTGCACATTGAGAGCACGCTTAACCACAAGGGCTTCGGCTTGGATAGGTTCCTCTACCTCCACATCACTGTAATCCTCAAGCTCAGGCACTTCTTCTTCATCACTCTTCTAAGACTCAATTCCCCCATCATATCTAAAAAACATAACCTTTCTATTTGGGCATTGTGAAGCAATATGACTAGATCCCAAACACTTAAAACATTTAATACTAGAATGCTTACTGGATAAAGGTTAGGTATTAGGTGTACCTTTAGGGTCAAACCCTACATTCGGCCTTTTGGATGTCTCTTTGAAGTTCAGTCCCTTGTCTTTCGACTTCTTCTCTCTCTTGGGCTATTTTGAACTCCATGATTGGCTAAAATTTGCCCCACTTCTTGTTGCCACTCTAGCTTTGATTTGCTTTTCCACCTTTATGACCATGTTCATCATGTCCTCAATCTCTACATAGTGGTGCAATTCTACCACATTAGTTATCTCCCTGTTCAAACCACTCAAGAATCGTGTCATAGTTGCCTCTGAGTCCTCCTCTATATTTTCTCGGATTATAGTTATCTCCATCTTCTTTTGGTAGTTCTCTACTGATTTAGACCCTTGAGTGAGTCTCTGAAGTTTCTGATGCATCTCTCTATAATAGTAAGAAGGCATAAAACACTTCCTCATGCATGCCATCATATCGTCCCAAGTAGTAATTGGCATCTCTCTATTTCTCCTCCTGGATGTCACCAACTGATCCCACCATATTAGTGCATAATATGTAAATTCAATAGCGACTAGCTTTACCTTTTTATATTTCAAAAAATTGTGACACTCAAAAACCAAGTCTACCTTCCTTTCCCACTCCAGGTAAGCCTTTGCATCATTCCTTCCCTAGAAGGCTGGGATCTGCATCTTGATGGATTTAAGGTCTCCATCTCTCCTATTAAATAGCTCAATTCTCTGAGCTCTCCTAGGTCTGCTTACCTTATACTCTTCCTGCTTTGGTTCATACTGAGGTGGTAGTCTAATAAGTGGTGGTTGCTGCTGGCGTACATCTGCACACCTCCCCTGAGGTTCCTCACATCTCCCTTGTCTAAGCTCATCCATCTGTCCCCTAATCTCAGTTAAGGCTAGATTGAATCTCTCAAATTGTTACTGCATGGCTCTCAAGGTGAAAGCGATATTTGCATCTCCCCCTTGGTTGTTATCATTACTACCTCCCTGTGATATTATAGATAAAATGATATACCTACAAAATAAGATTAGTAATAAACAACCTCACACACTCCCTCACTTGTTTCCTTTAAAATGATGTCACTCCCCTCGTGTTTAAGTCATGGAAATGACTCCCTCAAATAAGCTCACACACTCTTGCCTTTTACCACTCAAGTGATGTCTTTAAAGTTACTTTTCGGAAATCAATTCAGCAAAACTAAGCAAACAGCAAGCAACACAAATTAATTGGAAAGAACAAATAAATCCTAACAAGAAACGAAATAAGAACAATTCTAGAAGCAAAGTAATGTACGGACAGAAAAAAATAGTATGCTAATACACGAATGGAAAAGATGTGTATGCAATGATTTTTGTTTATAATTGAACAATATGAATGCAAGATTGTTCAATTCAACGTAATGGAAGCAACGAAAGGCACAGACAAGAAAGTAAACTAAGAATCAAAGAAAGATACTCAATATATTGTAAAACCCAACGAAAAACTCGATAGCTCAAAAAAAATAAAGTTCAAATCTACCCAAGTCTTAAAATAGGCAACTCAACGTATTCTGCAATGGTTTTTTTTCTACTATTCACTCTTTTTTTTGTACTGTTCTTTTTTTTTGGTATCGTTCAGTTTTTTTTTGTCCACTTTTTTTTCAGTACTGTTTTTTTTGTACTGTTTCTCTCTGTTTTTTTTGAACTAATTTTTTTGTCGGGTACTGTTCACGGGTCAGGTCGGGTACTGTTCACGGGTGTCGGGTCAGTACTGTTCACACTGTACAAATTTACTGTTCACGGTACGAAAATTACTGTTCACTGTGTCGGGTACTGTTCACGATTTTTTTTTA
The DNA here is from genome assembly GCA_026284465.1 of Erythroxylum citrifolium. NCBI lineage: Eukaryota > Viridiplantae > Streptophyta > Magnoliopsida > Malpighiales > Erythroxylaceae > Erythroxylum > Erythroxylum citrifolium. The sequence continues at coordinate 31,896,512 of JANKOE010000009.1, read as the reverse complement.
AACAAATAACAAAATACAATAAAGATACGTATGAGTTCAATAGAATTAAGCCAAAGCTCTAATACCAACTGATACGGAAACTCCAAGAAAACAAGGTTCATGAAACCCCCTAATCCTGTTGAATCAAAACTCCAATTTTTCTATTCTAAGAACATGCTAGATCAAACACCAAATCATAAGTTTGAGATCCAATCCTAAAGAAATCAGAAATCAATTTACATTGCAAGAATTTACTTATTGATGCAAATCAATTTCTTGAAGTAACCATGAAGACATTCACGCCTCCCGTGAAGAACTTACTATGAAATTTTATTCATCCATCAAATCTAATCTAGGTTTTCAAGGTTATAATAAGGTTTAAATATCCTTGACTAAGTCCTAAACCTAATAGGAATGGGTTTGCAAGCCCATTGAACATAATCTGATCCAAGTCTTAAAATAACTCAAACAAACAAAGTATATGCTACCAACTAAAAGAACAGCCCATAAATCAGTCATTGGGCCTAAAATAAAAGATAATAAATAACAAGCCCAAATCTTCTTGTTTTTAAGCTCCAAGTGTATCTGGTTCAAGGATTTGAGTTAAATGAATTAGTTTGGGCTCAATTCCATTAAACTCTCCTCCAATAGGCTTAGAGTTCGCCATCTTCTTAAAATACTTACTCCTGCTCACATCACAGTGCTTCATACGGTGCCATTCCGATACTACTATGATAATGGTTATTGTAGGTAAACTCTATCAATGCCATATATTGATCCCAAGCCCCTTTAAACTCCAATTCACAAGCTCTTAGCATATCCTCAACAGTCTTGATTGTCTTCTCACTCTGTTCATCTTTCTGAGTATGAAATACTGTACGGAAGTTTAACTTAGTCCCCATAGCAGACTGCAAGCTCCTCCAAAATCTCGAAATAAATCTGGGATCCCTGTCCGATATTATGGATACTAGAACCCCATACAGTCTCACCACCTCATTCACATATTTGGGCCAACTGATCAAGTGAGTTATTCTCTCTCACTGGTAAGAAGTGGGCCGACTTAGTCAACTGGTCTACTATGACCCATATCGCATCATTCTGCCTTGGAGTCTTAGGTAGTCCTATGATGAAATCCATAGTAATTCGTTCCCATTTCCACTCCGAAATGGGCAAAGAATGGAGCTTCCCTACTGGAGCCTGGTGCTCAGCTCTAACATGTTGGCAAGTCAGACATCTAGATACATATTCTGCCACTTGCTTCTTCATTCCAGGCCACCAGAAATGTTGCTTCAGTGTGTTATACATCTTGCTAGTACCAGGATGCATAGCATAGGCGGCCATATGAGCTTTCTCAAGAATCTCCTTCCTCAGATCATCCACATTAGGCACACACAACCTCTATCTCAACCATAATGTCTCATCCCTCTACTCAAACTCGAAATTCGGATTCATCTTTACTTTCTCCATAAGCTTCACCATATCAAGATCTTTGCCCTATACTCTTCTGATCCTATCATGTAACATCGGCCTAAGTTTCAATGTAGCAATCAAGGCCCTATCCTGCTCCAGATTCATCTCCACATTCAGAGCTCTCAACTGTATCAAATTAGGTAGCCTCGATAATTGAATCTGAGTTGCACTAATATTAGACTTCTTGCTTAAAGCATTTGCCACCACATTAGCTTTCTTCGGGTGGTACTCAATAGTGCAGTCATAATCTTTCAGTAACTCAATCTATCTCCTCTGCCTCAAGTTCAACTCCCTCTGACTCAGCAGATATCTCAAGCTCTTATGATCAGTGTATATCTGGAAAGTCTTTCCATACAAATAATGTCTCCCCAAATCTTTAGAACAAAGACAATTGCAGCTAGCTCTAAATTATGTACCAGATTATTGATCTCGTGAGACCTTAATTATCTCGATGCATAGGCGATCACCTTGCCATGCTGCATCAATACACATCCCAATCCTTGATGCAACGCATCACTGTATACTACATATTCTCTAATCCCCAATAGAATAATCAACACCGATGTAGTAGTCAATCGATGTTTCAGCTCCTTAAAACTTTTTTCACACTCCTCATTCCATCTAAACACTACATTCTTCCTCAGAAGTTTTGTCAGAGAGGCTGAGATTAGAAGAAACCTCTCGATAAACCTCCGGTAATATCCGGCCAATCCTAGGAAGCTTCGAATTTCTGAGACATTTCTCAAAGCTTCCCAATTCATTACTACCTCTATCTGTTGGACCCCAAACCTATTTATTTATTTTATTAAGCATGATTAAATTGTTTTGAGGTCTTGACAGGATTATTTATTTTGGAGGAATTGACATATTTTTTTATTAGAATGATTTATTGTTTGAATTAGGTGTTATTGTTGTAAAATGCATAAGGGCATTATAGGAAGACCATTTAAGCTTAAGAGTTTTAAGGCTTAAGTGGAGGGGTATTAAGGTCTTTATGTTAGTAGTAAGAGTAAAAGAAAATAGAAGAGGAAGAGAAGAAGTGTCGTGGGTTAGAGAAGAAGAGAAGAGAAGTTTAGGGTTTTGGGGATTTTCGGAGATTTGAAGAAATCTGAAGCATCATCAAGTAAGTATTGCATTCTTTGTTCTTAAATGGTTTATTGAACCTTGTTTAGTGATGATTAGAACTGAAAATAGAGATTGTTGGTGTATGGGAAGAAATTTGAGAATGTTGGTGTCGATAATGTCGATTTTGCTAGGGTTGATGGTTTTGTTATGTTTGTGGACGATTTTGGTTTAGAATGGGTTTAGAAATGGTGTAGGAATGTTGGGTTAGTGGTTAGATAAGTTATTGTGAAGGTTGGGACGATTCTGGTTTGAATTCTACAGAAATCTGGGTTTCGGGGCGTTTCTGGGTTCGCACGTCGCGACGTGCAGCTAATTGTTCGTCGCAACGTACGTCGTGATGTGCCCCGTGTGCTCGTCGCGAGCAGTTGCACACTTCGCAACGAAGGGCCTGTTTCCAGCAAGTTGTATCTTAGTTTTAGGCGTATGGACTATTATTTGATTGAGCTTGATTTGTTATAGGAAACCAAGAAGATCC
>JANKOE010000009.1:31883290-31893363 GCA_026284465.1 Erythroxylum citrifolium | reverse complement strand
AACCTTGAATTCCTTTCAATTCTTTCCTTCCTATTCTCACTAACCACTTCTTCTAACCCCATGCACATAGATCATCAACATGGCAAGACAATAGCTTAGTGACAAGTAAAAGAATTCTTGAGTTTTTGGAGGAAGGAAGGAGAAATCGATGGATATGAAAACAAATAATGAAAGAGGGTTTCAAGTTTCGGTTAGAATGAAGTTTTAAACAACAAAACAAGTCATTCTCCCTTCTTTTGTAAGACATCACCGAAATTAAGAGATAGGGAAGCATTAAATGGAGGCAAAGGTGGCATTATAGGATTAGTCTAATGGAAAAGAAAAGTCAAATAAATCAACTATTATACTTTAATCAATTTAGCCAACTTCTCCACCCAAATTTTCGGTTCCTACATGTTTTAAGGGTCCACTTTTGGGTCCCACCAAAATATGCAATAGTTTAATACCAAATAACAGTAGAAAATCAACCGGTTCGCCACTTGGCGATTTTTTCCGGTCCGGAAATTTTCTCCGGAAAATTCCAGAAAAATTCCTGAAAATCCCTTAAAATAGAAAACACTCAATGGCGTATTCAGAATAATTTTTCAAACCCAAAAACTACGTTAATCCCAATAAAATTGTATTAGGCACAAAAACGGGAATGTCATGTATGCATGCCAAAATATTTATGCCAATATGCACATAGCAAGTATAAACGTACTAAATGTCTGTAATCATCTAAACCCTAATTTGGGGCGTTACATCTGCATCTTGATGGATTTAAGGTCTCCATCTCTCTGGTTAAATAGTTCAACTCTCTAATCTCTCCTAGGTTTGCATACCTCAAACTCCTCCTCCTCCTCAAAGTCATTCTCCTCTGGCTCATACTGAGGTGGTGGTTGCTGCTGGCGTACACCTGGACGCCTCCCCTGAGGTTCCTCGCGTCTCCCTTGTCTGAGCTCATCCGTCTGTCTCCTAATCTCAGTTAAGGTTAGATTGAACCTCTCAAATTGTTGCTGCTTGGCTCTCAAAGTAAAAGTCATATTTGGATCTCCCCCTTGATTGTCATCATTACTATCTCCCTATGACATTGTGGATAAAATGATATACCTGCAAAACAAGATTAGTAATAAATAACCTCACACACTCCCTCACATATTTCCCTCAAAATGATGCCACTCCCCTCATGTTTAAGTCACGACAATGACTCCCTCAAATAAACTCACACCCTCTTGCCTTTTACCACTCAAGTGATGTCTTTAAAGTTACTTTTTAGAAATCAATTCAGCAAAACTAAGCAAACAGCAAGCAATACAAATTAATTGGAAAGAACAAGTAAATCCTAACAAGAAACGAAATAAGAACAATTCTAGAATCAAAGTAATGCACGGACAGAAATAAAATAATATGCTAATACACGGATGAAAAAGATGTGTATGCAATAATTTTTGTTTATAATTGAACAATATGAATGCAAGATTGTCCAATTCAATGTAATGGAAGCAAAGAAAGGCACAACAAGAAAGTAAACTAAGAATAAAAGAAAGACACTCAATATATTATAAAACTCAACAGAAACTCGATAGCTCACAAATTTCAAATCTACCCAAGGTTTAAAATAGGCAACTCAACGTGTTTTTCAATGATTTTTGTTTACTGTTCACTCTTTTTTTTGTACCGTTCAATTTTTTTCTTCTGTTCACTTTTTTCAGTACTGTTCACTTTTTGGAACTGTTCACTTTTTCGATACTGTTCGCGGGTCGGTACTGTTCATAGGACGGTGCTGTTCACGGTACTGTTCACTTTTTCTTTCTTTATTTAAAAGAAACAAATAAGAAAAACACAATAAAGATACGTATAAGTTCAATAGGATTAAGCCAAAGCTCTGACACCAAAATGATACGGAGACTCCAAGAAAACAAGGTTCTTGAAACTCCCTAATTCTATTGAATCAAAACCCTAATCGTTTATACTATAAGAACATGCTAAATCAAACTCAAATCATAAGTTTGAGACCCAATCTCAAAGAAATCAGAAATCAATTCACGTTGCAAGTATTTACTTATTGATGCAAATCAATTTCTTGAAGTAACCATGAAGACAATCACGCCTCACTTGAAAAACTCAATTCTGAAATTTTATTCATCATCCAAATCTAGGATTACAAGGATATAATAAGGTATAAATATCCTTGACCAAGTCCTAACCCTAATAGGAATGTGTTTGCAAGCCCATTTAACGAAAACTAGGTTAATCCTAACAAATCTAGGAGTATCTAGCCCATTGAACATAATCTGATCCAAGTCCTTTTAGGAATGGGCTAAACACATTAAAACAGATAAGTCTTAAAACAGCCCAAACAAATAAAGCACATGCTACTAATTAAAAAAACAACTCAATAAGCAAGTCCTTGAGCCTAAAATAAGAGATAATAAATAATAAGCCCAAATTATCAAAAAATGCGCATAAATGGCTAAATACTAGCCTCTTCCAACGCCTCCTCTAATAAAGTCACAAGCTTGGGCATGCCTTGGTGTTCTTCTATGGATATTTCTGCGTCCTCATATACTTGACTTGTGATTTGGGCTTGAACAAAAGTTTGCATTGCTTGTTTAAGCCTTGACGTTGGTTACGTTGTAATTGGACCACTTGACAAAGTAAGCTTGTCTTGGTATATGGCACCTTGATCTCCGTTGCCACGGCTTCTTGTATCAGGATCTTTCATGAGTTTCAACAAGAAAATACAGTGAAGATTGCATTTGCTTGGTGGATCTTTAGAGGGATCAGGGTCAGCACTCTGTAGAAACAGAGCAGGTTTTTTTATTGTTGGGTAAAAGAAAAGGTTGCATGGTCACAATCAGGCAACATTTGCAGCTCAATGACATTGACTTCAAGGCAACAGATGAGATTATCTCCATGAATAAATTAAAACTAGTTCAAGCACTGCCCTAGGCCCATAATGTACATTCTCCCAAACCACTTCAGAAAAGTCAGCTCACCACTCGTATATCCTATTAAGGTCATCAGGAAAAGCACAAACATTCCCACATGCAGATACAGAACTTGGCATATGCGTATTCTTCCTAATCATATTTAAGATGTTGAATTATTCTCGCATGCAGAGACATAAAAGACAAAAAGGCTCGAGTGTAGGTTGTGAAATTACGATCTCCAAAGCAGTTAACCTACCCAAGGTCGTCCCACACCTAAAGCAAGGGATAACAAACACAACTAGAATATCAAAGTTAACTAGTCTGCTTGTCTCATTGGGGCCATATAGGTCAATAGGAGCAATTCATACGTGCAAAAGCAAGACTGAATAGCGAAACCCAATTAACTTTGATCATAAAACAAGACTGAATAGCGAAAGAAATTGATAGTAATTTTGTTACAATATCCATACGAGAACCATCAAGTATACAATGGCATATTGGTCCAAGCCCCAGAGACGTGCCCGTTCTCACAGACATAAGCTCGAACAACAGGCTCGCCATCGTCATGGTACCCAAAGGACCTCCTCAAGCAAAACGCAGAATGCAGATCCCAAGTCTCCTTACACCCACAAAAGGCACAATTTAGATCAATCTTGCTCCTATTCCCATCATTTATCGTCCCCCAAACCCTGGACTGTTTAAAATCCTTGAAAATGCCTCTAAAGAGCATATAATTTCGTTTCTCCTCCATGTGAGCGCAACCGGGCCAATCACAGATGTAGAGGCAATCCCCTCGAAACCGACTCGCCAGCAACTTGTTCCCTTGTTCCCGGCTGAGATTCCAAACCCCAGATGCTAAATGAGACAGTTGCGACCTGCAGATTTTTCTACGCTTACAAGCAGGGAAATCGCGGCCGACCCTGATGTAGGTTTTATCTGCAACGTCTTCACATCCATCGATAGATCCATCTCGCGATTCTGATGCGTTGCAAATGGTATCGAGATAGAGGTCGTCAAGCAAGGACCAATTGCAACCGTCGGAGGCTGTTTCGGCTTTAGCATCCCAAAAGCTGGAAGAAGATTGAGACAGCGTCGTCGTAGATCGTTGGTAATCTTCGTCGGGTCCGAGGAGGACGCCAGCGTGGAGGAGGCCGGGACAGCAGACGGCGAGCTTGTGGAGGGAGGACCAGGAGTCGTCGGAGGAGGACGATAGGAGATCGGCGACGACGGCGGGAATACTGGAGTTGCATATGGTTTTCCAGCAGATGTTGCGTATGAGAGAAGAAAACTTAGTACAGACGCAAGCAAGCTTAGCCCAGCTCCTAGGGTCGTCTTGGAGCTTGAAGAAGATTTTGAGGACGACGTCGTCTGGAAGCCACGAGAACACAAAACTAGAATCAGACATCGTTACTTCTGTTCTGATGGAGTTGCAACGAAACGGGATTTGGCTTCCTTGAACGTGGATATGTTGATTAATAATTCACTTGGACTGATTTATGCGAATCTGAATCTAATGTTTTCGCTTTTTTTTATGATACTTATTTAATAGTGAATAGTAATTGTTATTAAATAATTTTTTATGTATATAATATTTATTAATAAATTATTAACAAAAATATTTTATTTTATTAAAATAAATAACTTAAAAGTTATATTTTATTTGAAAAATATTTAAATTATTAAATGTAAATTTATTAAAATATATGTTTTAAATTATATTACTAATTTTTAAATTAAATTAATTTTAATTTTAATTAACAAACAACCCTTTCACAATAATAGCAGGAGGAAGCAATTATAGTGACAGTACGTTCCCACCAAACCACATATAGCGTCAAATCCATCAATTATTACAAATTCAGATCAATCCAAGTCAAATATTCTGATTATAGTCCGAAAAATCGGGAATACATTTCTTCCTTCAGCAGCTCTTCTTAAGACATAACTAGTAAAGCTTCATATCTCATTCTCGGCTGATAATCACCTCTCACCTGTCAACCAAGTTTGTCAGAATCACAGTTAAGAAGACACAAACGCAACGTATACCAACAAATCAGACAAGAATCACAGTTAAGAAGACACAAACGCAACGTATACCAACAAATCAGACAATAATCACAGTTAAGAAGACACAAACGCAACGTATACCAACAAATCAGACTGTGTACAGAAGAAAAGAACCTTCAACTCTTGCTCCTGCTTCTGCTGCGGCTTGGACTTCTGCTAACGCTACGCTTTTTGGGGCTTTTGCTGTTTGGTTTCTGGCGCTGCAGGGTATCAACAGCAACCAAAAATAAAAAATAAAACAGGCATGGGTATGCCTAAGTAAATAATACAACTACCCAATTTAGGTGATTAACAATAATACAACTATCCAAGGATACATACATGTATACTATGCTATCAGTAGCACACCTCTCTTATAATTCCTCTACTACATCTAATCATGTATTGCTTTAATGGTTGAAAGAGGCATTGCACCAGGTGCTGGATAAGTGAACCGAACCTTTGGAGACCAAAACATCCCCAAAAAAAATAAAGGATAGCCAAGTTCAAATCATAACTTACAGATGGGAGTGGAGATCTTGATCTTGAGCGGGATCTGCAAAAGTTCCAGAAACAACCCAAATTTAAAATCCACACGTTCCTTTTAAGAACTGTCACCCAAGAGCCTTGATGCCTCTTCCACGTCAGAGTTACCACATTCAAAAGGGATAGAAGAACAAGCCATAAATCTTTAGCAACTCAAAAGGAAACAAATGACATTAGACCCGATCCATAAAGTTATGACCTAAATACCAAATGAAGTGAACTTTTATCTTCTTAATTACTGAATAATAATTTGTTCAAAAGGCTCCATTGGACAGAATAAAAGCACGATTCCCTACTGTACCACCAAATTGGAGGAGTCCAGCAAGCAGGTCCTACAAGCTTGGCAATTGCTGGAGTAGAAAATGATAATGACACAATTCCTATCGCTCATTGCTGGTGACATCCAGATCCACTGGCAGTTAGTTCATTGAAATCCACCTCTATAATGGAATCCACAATCTCCATTGTCCCAATCTAGCACCCATTGACATTTATGATGCTAAATACATTAAAACAGAGAAACCATGAAGGTTTCAAAAGCTGCCCAGCTGAAAAACAGCATACCTCCAAAACCCAAAAAGATGCAGGAATTGAACCATATCCCATCAAGATCCTAATATCCAATTCCCAGTTTGCTGCATATATCAAACAAGCAATTTTCACATGATGAAAATGAAACAGAATGGTGATGGCTTTAAAACCCAGGTTTGACTTTTCAATTACCCCACTGAAGATGAGAGGCAAATCACGAGTTAAAGCAAGGACTATAATCCAAAACAAGTTGCGTCGATTTGGCACATGAAAGAAATTCAAATTAATTACTAGATCCCCTGCAGATGGGCGAACACAAAACTCATATACTTAAGCTAGGCTTGGGTAGAAGACAGACAGAGCATTTTTCCCTTGCTCCCTCTTTCTCTTAACATTGGAGGATGACTTGGATTGTGCGGATCATTCACCAATTTCGACAAAGCATGCTTATTTCCACATTAGTCATGATAACTAATAAACAAGAAGGCCAGAATTCCTACAAACTTATCCATTATCATTTTACAGTTCAAGTTCCCCACACAATTCCTTTCCTTAACAATTAACCATCCTAAATAGAGTTCAGATATATGTGAAACTGACTGTGAATGTCCAATATAATATTAATTTCACGGATATCTTCAAAGCAACATAAAAACAATAAGCACTAGACAAACATCCAAGGCATATGAGATTACCTGGACAAAGATCGTGCCTTTGATTCAGAGGGAGAACGAGATCGAGATCTTGATTTAGACTTAGCAGGAGAACGGCGGGAAGATTTTCTTGGAGATTTGCTGCATCATAACAGCATGATTTAGAAATAACTGCCAGTAAGGTAGTACAAAACGAAACAGAATATTACAATCAAACCTCGGGCTCCTGCTCCGACTATAACTTCGACCACGGCTGCGACTGCGGCTGCGGCTGCCGCTGCGGCTTTCACTCCGACCTCTTGAGCGAGATCGCCCACGACTAGGGCTCCTAGATGAGTCTTTTTTGGAATCATACTCCCTTACCTGTTTATAAGCAAACTATTGACTGCATTATCCCTGTTTATAAATCCAAACATGAGAGAAAGAGAGAGGCATTTAAGTCATACTCGAACATATGCCCGAGAAAATGCATTTCTAAATTCGGAGTCATCAAGCTTCTTGATCTGTGTAGAAACAAAAGAAATAATATAAAATGCAAATCGGAAATCCAAATTGAAGAAGGCACCATAACAGTGGAAGATCATCACTATCGAATTTAGGCTATCAAGCAAGAAAAGAATCGATAACTTACAGCATATTTCATGTCTTCGTAGTTTGTATAGTCTACGATTCCTGTGGTGCCTAAAGAATAAAAAAAATATACGAAATCAACTATCACATATACCTAGTATAAATGTTTACGCCTCTTTTATATAACATCCAGAAACTATAAAAAAAAATCTGTCAAAAAACTACTGAAAAAATGAAATGAGGATTGGGTTATTAGATTCTAACACAAACAATCAATCAACCATAAAATCCCAAGCAATAAATTGTGCCTTACCACTACCATCACGGAAAACTTGTGAAAAGCAGACATCCCCTCCTTTGCGCATGTGATCCTGGTAAATAGCGTATTGAGTCAGCTTTCAGCCATATTAATGCACAACAATACATGCATATTAACATTAGAAAAGACTATAAGGCAACAACATTTTCATTTTTGAAATAAAAAATTAACAATCATTTTTGAAATAAAAAATTAACAAGGAGCTCACCTTAAGGTCCTGCCAAGAAGCAGAGGACGGCAGCCCAGTGACCAGAACTGCAAATAAATCAATTTCACGTCCAAATTGTATGAGACTTGCACATGTAAAGTGATAGAGAATATGAGAAAATTGCACTACATACATACCACGATACTCAGAGCGTCTGGACACTCCACCTCGTCCACGACCACCACCACCACCACCACCACCGCCGCCACCACTATGGCTACTATAACGATCTGATGATGAATGGCCACGTCCACCATGTGCAAGTTCAACCTAAGATTATTCACTTGTACATATGAGAAAGTTGCAAAGATAACACCTAACCAAAACTAATAGTAGCTCAATAAAGTAACATACCCGTAGGCGATGCCCATCAAAATCATAGCCATCACGACCACGAATAGCATCCTCAGCATCCCGCGCATCTTCAAACTACCAGAAAGTGGCATGCAATTCAAATAGAAATGATAGTCAAAATGAAGTAAAACTTGGTCATACACAAAGCTTACCTCAACAAATGCATAACCTGGAGGTCTTGGTGGAATCTTCAAGTCAATGTGCGCTATCGGACCATACTGCAAACAGGAAAGAACTTAGAACTATAATTCCAAAAAATATTCTTTACTGTCAATTTCTTTTTGTTCGGTACATATAAATCCAACAGTCACTTAAATGCAATTTTCTTTAAATTAATAATGATGATGAAGATGATTATAAGTCCAACAATTATGAGGAGACCACCAGGCACCTTTTCTCAGGTGTGCATTGAACCTTAGAAATCTATTTGTCCTTGTTTATTTTTATTGAGAAATTAGCATGTGAAAGTGACAAGTTTTCTTAGGAGAGAGAACACGCGTACACACAGGCACCAGGATACCAAGTTATGTGCACATGCAAACTTTAGATGAGAAAAAGGAGCTCGTCAGCAACAAGTTTGCAATCTAAATTTTATGTGTGAACTGTAAGCGAATTTATTAACTATTTTCAGCTTTCGTTTCTCTTCCGGCCCAAACAGCTTATGATATTATTATACAAAGTAACAAAATGCAGCCACCTAACCCATCATCAGAACATAAAAGTTTCTGACTAATCCACTCGTTCAGGAAAACTAAACACCAAAACATGGAGTCAAAATTTAATCCAAACACCAAAATGATATAGAATCCCAACGCCAATCCCATCTTACCTTATAAAACAAATCCTCCACTTCCCTCTCGCGAATGTCGCCTGGCAGATTCCCGACATACACAGTTCTGCTGGCACGGCTACTCATTTTACCTACGAGAACCCAAGGAAATTCAATTAGGATGAAAGTATTACAAATCCACCACAAACAACCACAGAAACAAGGAAAAAACACATTTTGTCGAGTCAAATATCAATCTTTTTCGAAAATCAGCTGAACCCAGGGGAAAAGAACAACACGAGACTAAATATCTAACGGATTAACTTGAAAGATTGAGTCTTTAGGAAGAAGCCCGAACCTACCGCTCGATGGAATTGAAGGGTGAGCCACGAGTGAACTTTGTGCAGATTAGGGTTTTAAAACCTCGAAGAGAGAGTAAGGTCAGTAAATAGGCTGAGGTGTGATTACCATGCGACCCGATGTATTGTTTTATTTTGCACCCTTTATTTCATAGCGCGATAGAAGTAGCGTAAACTTACGTGTTCTCATACTTTTAGATCGACACCGTAGATATCATGCGCCTAATTCTGTCGATCCACGTGCTGATCTATCACATAATTGCACTGCTTTTCGGCAAACTTAGATAATTCCCAAAATTGAAGTAACAAATATCTTCGTATATATCACACAGCTACAACAATCCCATGGGTCATGCCATAAGGATTTCTTCTTTTTTTTTAATTCACGAAATGTTTTAAAAGGGTTTTAATTATAGGAAAGTACTTTTAAGTTATTTATTTTCAGACTAATCATTGCTCATACTGAGTCAACTCGTAAAAAATGAAGTACTAGCTAAACAGATTTCTTTATTCTCAAGACTCGAACTCATGTCATGAGAATTTTGGGATAAAGATGTGAAAGCGGAAATTCTAACAGGTTTCTCCATCTTTGCCAACAATTTAAGTAAAAGGAAAGTTCAAAATTACATTAAAACGCTTGAGTTTTTATCAGTAGAGCTTTTGTCAGTAGAGCTTTTGTTAGTAGAGTTTTTCTAAGAAGAGCTTTTTTTAAAAGCCCGTTGACTGTTCGGCTGTCAATTAAAAAAACAGCTTTTTTAAAAGAGCTTCATACAGTAGACTGTTTGGCAACATAAAAATAAAAAGCA
>JANKOE010000009.1:31821260-31831571 GCA_026284465.1 Erythroxylum citrifolium | reverse complement strand
TTTTATTATTATTATTGGTAAATTTTTTATTATTATTAATTTTCTTCTTCATAATAATAATAATAATATATCCGTCGTTTCTTCTTCATTTTCAAAATTAATAATAATAAGAAATTTAATAATAATAATAATAATAATAATAATTTCTTATTATTATTAATTTTAAAAATGAAGAAGAAATGCGGGATGGAGTGAAGAATAAAAAAGTCATGAACAAATGACTTTATTCTTGGAATAGCTAAAAACTGGTGGGGATGGTCATTAGCTGTTGCTGAAAGTTAAGGAATATCTAATTTTAGGATTATGTATTCTGTATATTTTAGTCTAACCAAATAAAGGAATAATTAAGTTTTAAGAATACACCAAGAATAGAATACCTGTTCCATTGAGCCAAACATGCCATTAAGGTTTTATAAGGCTTATCTGGTGTCGGTGGCAAGACATTTTTGTTAGTAAGTATGTTTTGTTCTTACACCTTTAGGAAATTGTTAAGAGCTAGTGCGGCGTGCTTCTTCTTCTGTGCTTATTTTTATTTACTTCTATTTTTGCTTCATGTCAGGTTGAGGGTCTAATGCGGCTTATGGAAGGGGAACATGTGGGGCCATTCAATCTTGGGAATCCTGGAGAATTCACTATGCTCGAGCTTGCTCAGGTATGTTTACACTGATACTACATGATGTTTAGCTATCTTGAGATTCACGATTCTGACGATCTTGTTCATCTTTGGCTTTTAATCTTTCATGGACATCGATTGCATCATATCCTTGGTTTCCCACAATAAAAAATGTAGGAGAATTTATACCTCGATCCTGGAGGTTTGAGTGGGGGACAATGTGATATCTCATTTGCGAGATACCAGTCTTTTGAACAGTGACTTTTGCAATTGAATGGCCCCTCTTTTCTCGGAGCAAATCTCGTGACATAATTATCTACAAGGAACTATTTGTGTTTGAGATATATTCTCACGTTTTTTTTTCCCAGCAAACTGAGCAATCTCTATATTATGGTGCAGGTGGTCCAGGAAACAATTAACCCGGATGCACAGATCGAGTTTAAGCCTAACACACCTGATGACCCACACAAGAGGAAGCCTGACATCGCAAAGGCCATAGATCTACTTGGTTGGGAACCCAAGGTTTCCCTACGGAAGGGTCTCCCTCTAATGGTGTCTGACTTCCAGCAACGAATCTTTGGTGACCATAAGGAAGGTAACACCGTCACTGTTACAGACGCCACCGTGTCGAAATCTTAAGTAGCTTACATGCTTATTGCAAGTGGGGAAGTGTGATTGTTCAGTAGACGACCAATTTGTTCTCTCCTCTTCTTCCGCAACCAAATACAAGAATGGCAAATGCCAGCAGCTGCAGAAGCCTTTGTTCTTTGAGGAGTAGATTTGCTTGTTCCTTTTGCCTTAGTCCACACTCGTCATTGTAATTTCCATAGACAGCGAGCCTTGCAAAATTCAAGCCATTTATACCTAGTCTTTTAATGCAATTTGTATGTGTAAGAGGATTAGCAATAAGCTTTAGTCCTTCGTTCTGTTTTCCACTTCAACGCACTAGCCTCTTTCTAAATTGCACACTTTCTTACTTGAAGCCTACTGGGCTGTTACTTATTCTGTAATTACATTTTTCATATTTGAAAATTATATTCACCATAGATTGCCACTAGCATACTACATAGCCGAGTGAAGCGTGTCTGATTGTTTAAGCCCACAAAGATAACTTCCACGGGATTCCTTTTTCCGGGACTGCTTGGCCACAAATGTTGGTGGACTAAGTGTCTCGACAACATTGTTGATTGATTCATGCATTGGTGCCTCATGGTCAGTGTGCTTGTCGAGCCACATAACGATATCGGCGAGAACAACGTCGACGTTCTCGTCAGGCTCTCCTACGGTCAGAGAATGCCACATTCCAGGGTACAATTTGATGGTCTTGTCTTTGCTACCGGCTTGTGCGTACAAGGCCTTGCTTATTTCTGGGTCAGTTACTGTATCTGCATCACCATGCAATATGAAGAAAGGTAGTGTCACCTGCCAATGCCAAGCCTTTTAGTTGACTAATTCCTTAAAATACGTATTTAATCCTTGAAGTACAGACTTTTAAAAAAAAAAAGTTTATACCAAGTATATAGTAACTAGAGTATCTGATAAAGATTTGGCTCTACAAGAACCGACATGATTCTTACCTCATTCAAACTCTCTTCAATGCTCATGCTAGTTCTGAGCATTTCCAGGGCTGTTTTCAACCTTGGTCTGTCTTGGTAAATCAGCTTGTTATTCCTTACCTGCACCAAACAAATGGGAAGACAAAATGTCATCATCTATAACAATGGAAAGTTTCCCATCTGTGATGGCTTCTGCCCTGTATCAGTCTTTCTTTCCCCGACAAAGAAAGTTAATGAGAGGAGGCAATGATTTTTGTTTCTGTCAGGAGAAGCAGCATAGTTTTTATTTACTTGAATCCTCCTGCGTGAGATTACTTCAGTTTCAAAGTCGAAGGCTGCTTCACCATTTCAGATTCTCCAAAATGATTTAAGAAAAAAGAAAAGCACTCACCTTTTCACGCTTAACAGGGTCCTTAAAGGCGGAGTCAATGACATCTTTTGTCGGGACGATCTTCCACTTTGGTATAAGCTCCACAAAACTAGTCATTATATTGACAACCACCGGATGCGGCTTCATTTTCTCGGATATCTGATAATATTTCCGCCATTATTAGAAAGCAGACTAACTAATGTAGTTAACCATACTCTACTATATATACCTCACCTTACACATGGGTGCAACAAGAACCGCCCCATCGTAGAAAGATGGTTCCTTTTTGTGAAGTAACAGGGTCACTGCTCCTCCCATGGACTCACCATACAGGAACCTGCCTTTGTCCCTGTAATCTTTCTCAGCTGTGAACCATGGGAACATGTCAGTTTTCTTCCAGAATTATAAGAGAAGTAGAGAACTCGTACATTAACATACATACATACATACCAGAAACAGACTTGAAGAATTCATTGCAATCGTTTACGATGTTGTCGAACTTCTTGATGTAACAACGAGACCCACTGGACCGTCCATGTCCTTCGTAATCAACTCCAAACACGGCGTATCCGGCTCTCGCTAGCCTAATCCCGCATTCTGTAATCACAGGGCAATGCGTGTTAGTGTTAGTATAAGCCATCAAAATTAGTAATTATTGTCCAACTCATATGGATATAGCTTATTAAATCATACCACATCATATAAAAAAGATAAAAGACAAGGATTTTTTACTTGTTTCAATTGTTTTAAAATATAATTTGATTATTTTTAAATTATTAAGAAAATACTTTTATAATATTACAAATTTAAAAATGTTAGACTTCAGTTAAAATTATTTTAATAAAAGTTATCGTATAGTAATTAATTATTAAACACTTAATAAAATCTATATGAAATGTTTTGAATTAAATTTATTAATACTATTTACAACAAAAACCACAACTCAACTTTTTTCTTAACTAATAAAGGGGAATTGTATTAATGGTAACTATTAAAATAATCTCAAAAAATTTAATAAGATATTCAACAATAATAACAAAATAATAACAACAATAAAACTCACTATAAATCCCGCTGATACACGAAATATGGGAAGATTTAATAGTACGTAACTTTACTCCTAATTAGTAAAGAAAATATTTTCAAATTAATACACAATGTACTTAATAATTTAAATAATTTAAACATATCACACAATATTTTTGAAAATGATTAAGATTTTAAAAAAGATATTATAATTTTTACCATTAAAATAGGTGTCTTCTAAAATAATCAAATATTTAACAGGCAAGCCAATTAGTATATGTCATCATTTTTATCCATCTAATTACCCAATAGAACCCAGCTGGCTTTTCATTTCCTTCATTTCTATTTTCAAGTAAGGTGTTATTCAAAAAGGACCCACAACAAATCATATTATTTATTGTCTCTCATGAACTTTGTTAGGTCACGAGCACAAGTAAGTTTATATTAATCTTAAAGTTTTTAATGGAATGAATCGGAATAGGATTGAATGGAATGATTTATAATAGAATAAAATATAAATAGATGTAATATTAAAAAATTATTGTTTATGATGAATGAAAATGTTCATAATATGATACAGTGAAATGTTATTTGAATTAAGAGTTTATAATGTAATATAGTGTAAAGTTGTTTATTATTTTACATTTCATCTTAAACCTCCAAAATAAGAGATTTTTTTTATTTTTACTGTTTATAATAGAATGAGATGTAATATAGAACATTTTTCTTCCATCTCATTCTATTTCATTCTACAATAAACTCTCCTCCTAAATGATAGGATAATATTCCATTCCATTCAATTTCATCAATATGTCTCCAACCAAACATACCCTATTATGATGGGTCATAAGTGGAGCTTAAGGTGTGAAAAACAAGTCTTAAATCACACTATGAATCTAATGCTTACTTGGAACAACATGCAAAGACAGCTTTAAGTTGGACTACAGATCCTCTGTCTAATATTACTCTGTCTTATTCTGTCTCATAGAATTTCAGCCATTTATTTTGCGGGACCCACGCGAGATTCATGCAGGACCCACATAAATAAATGACTGAGATTTATTGGACACAACAAGACACTATAATATTGGACAGAAGATTTGGACTCTTTAAGTCGTTATCTAAAGAGAAATGAGAATTGGAAAGAAGACAAAAAAAAAAAAGATAATGCTCGTGGTATGTAGCATTCATTTTATGTGGAACTCCAAAGATAAGATAAAACAACAGGCTCCCACCCATTCTACTGCCTGAGAAGTTTAAGATAGTCTGTGAGGTCATGATAAAAGATGAAGAGAAAGGCAGGAGAAGATAAGGGTGACAAGGGTTCATATTACTTGTCGATGGGAAAGGACATTACATGATGACACTTAAAAGAGAGATTATGTAAAGGTGATAATAATAACAGTAAGTGAACATAAACAGGATGAGGATTTATTACCTTTCATGAAAACACTGCACTCCATGCCATACCCTGCATGATGATTCTTGATTATTCAGAGTCAACAACAAACACAGACTATTTAGAGAAAAGGAGGGAGATACCATGACAGAGGAAAATAAGTGCTTTCGGAGACGATGAACAAGGCAACCATCTACAGGTAAATAGCTCAACTCCCCTGGAGTTCTTTATGTACTCCTATTTATGAACATAATCACACAACATAACAGAAGCCAAGAAAGAAGAAACAGAAAATAATGGAGTCATATATATATATATATTATAACATTCGGAACCTTACCTCACGATAGTCAAACTGATCCATATTAGTATAAAAGCGATCGCAAGGCTGTTAAACAACCAAAATAACCTTGATCATTGCATGTATATGCATATAATTAAACTCGATACAAGCGTCAAAAAAGAGGCGGTGAGGATTGAAGTTTCAGGTTAATGGTTGAAAGGAAAAGGAATAAGAAACAAGGAGCCGAATGGAGAGATTGGAGTGTTTGAATTGAAGCTGGATGATGAAGAAGAATGATAAAGGATGAGGGTACGGTGGCTTTATGCTGAGTTATATTACATATGTATATGGCTATGAGAATTTTTCAGAGTAGTTTATGGTTTTTATTGTATGGCGTGCGGAAAGGTTCTCCCATCCCTTTTGCTAGCCAATCCCCTTTGTCAGCTTTTGGCAAGATTCTCCATGTCAGTTTTGAGTTTTGAGTTTTGAGTTTTGTCGTTTTCTACGAAGAAATGTCGTATATCCAGTAACCTAATCCTTTCGTATAAAACTGCCCATACTTGAAAGCATTCACCTTACGACACGCGTCCACTTTACATGCACATAATAACGACTCAGGATTTTTGTTCATTTTACCTTATTTTATAAATCTCAACCATCCATTTACGCGAAATCCGTGTGAGTTCTGCATAAATGAATGACTGAGATTTATAAGATAGAATAGGAACAGAGTAAAATAGACAAAGGATCCGTCTATAATAACATAACTCTCTTTCTTTAGAGTCGTCCCAATTCTGGTTTTTCTTTCTCAATTGTAAATTTTTATTTTTGATTTGATTATTAATGTGAGTCTAGTTTTACTTTTGTAATTAAATATTAAATAAAATTTAGAGTTAAATTAAATTAATAATTAAAATAAATTGTATAAGTGAATTCTATTTATCATAATTCTTATTAATAATTAACATTAAATAATATATTTATGTAATTATAAAAACAAAAAATACCAAAATTAATTTTATAATTTTTATGTTATAAAAATAATAAGAAATTAAAATTCTATTTTTACAAAATATAAAAACAAAAATATAAACGGAACCGGACCTAATACATCATCAAAATGGTACGTGTAAGTTGAAACGTTTGTAGCAATGGGATTGGATCACTGAAAGACTTTCAGAGTTTAATGATTAACGAGGGAAGATTGTTCACACTGGCAGAGTCAAGGTACAGTTATGTTTATGGTTATGGTTCGTGATCCAGGGGATAGTGACACGCAAACAAAGTCTCACAAATTTATTGCAAGACTGTTGGAATAGAGTATTCCGGGTCTTGCATTTAAGTCTCTCCCATTCACTTACCTTATTCATTGCTTATTCCTCCTCTGGAAACCAAAAACTGACTCCAGTTGCTCTTTCTTATATTTCATTTCATGCTTAATGAAGCTCCAGGGGGTATCAGATCCAAGTACTTGACAGTGACACAAGCAGACGTCGATACCAGTCGAGAATTGAAATGACACGGCTTTGTCATGACGTCTTTGTTGTTTATGGAACTTCAGATTATCAGAAACGTTAAAGAGAATGATTGGTTAAATGTCTCATAATCTAGCCTTAACTTGGTACTGTGTTTGATAAGAGTCAGTTTCCCATTAAAGTGCTCAGGCGACTTTCTTCTCCAGGAGAAAATAAGTCTCTCTGATCAAATCAGTAAAGATCAATCATGAAAGCAACACAGACCTAACACTCACTAATTAACCCCAGTTCTGAAACTTAATTATCTACAAGCTACTTCCAAATGAACGGTTAAAAATCTTCATAGCACCAGAGACTGCCTAACTAAACAAAAGGATCTTTCCACCCTTTCAAGATGGTATATTTCTACTGCATAGCTATAATGAATGATGATATGAAAAATTGTTGTATGATATGGAATGTAGGGATGGTGATGTGCCATTGGCCGGCCTGTTGCCATCCCTAAATGAATGAGAGAATTAAATGGCACATTTCTTTATCGCACTCAACTCCTAAAACATTAGATGTCTAACAAGTTAGTTACATTAATTAATTATAGCTAGGGAGCCAGTTACATTTTTAATTTAATAATTAAAATTTTAAAACTCGCACAAATTAAATCAAAAAATTATTTCTAATAATGTAATATATCTACCAAATATCACATAGTATCTATCTATTAATTATACTATTAAAAATAATATTAATATTAATAAAATTAATATTTTGATTTGAATTATACAAGGCTAATAATTAAAATAAAAATTTAAAATATTGAATTAAATTTTTTTTAAAATTAAACTTTTTAAAATATATTTATCTCTTAATTATAAGCTCAAAAAGGAATCATGACCTTTATAAGATTTCGACAATTGATTGGTAAAACTAGTTAGAACAGGAGTCTAATGACTAGTAGCTAAAAAAATATAAAACCTCCCTAATACACTAAAAAAAGAATGTATGATCTCAAATACTGGTCATAGTGTTGTGGAATTTGAGCTGCTTTTCACCAATAATACTTTCACCCTATTGCACAAGTGAATAGTGAGTGAACGATTATACCACTAATTACACCAAGTCAATTTTCAAGAGTTGGTGCAACACATTGGTCAACTTAAATACCCCTCCTTAGAATTTTCCTAGACATGTAATTAATAGTAAAATAAATCACTATAGCTATACTCGACAATAAATATTAAATAGATAATAAGAAAAAGAACGCTAGAAATTTACGAGGTTCATATTTGCCTACTCCCCGACACTACCAAAACACTCCACTATTTTGAAGAGAAGAATTACAAATGAGGGAGAAGTTAACAAACAAAGTCTTATAAGGGAGGAAGACTTGTTTGTTTTTGGGATGATTAAGCAAAGGTGAAGGAGCCCTCCTTTTATAACTTTAGGAGATTCCTTACTTTTCATATTTCTCCAATGTGGGAAATATGACATTCAACAATTCTCCACATTGGCATATTTCTCAATCTTTATCCTCTCACAAATGAAACTATCTTCGGTAGTGTCCCCAATTGCTATCAATTCTCAAAATGTTAAGCAAGTCCAAACATAATTTGAACTTGACTGCAGTCACCACTTTTGTCATCATGTCTGTAGGATTTTTCGAGGTCAAGATTTTCTGCAGTATTATTCCACCGTCTTCTAGAATCTCTCGTATAAAATGGAAGCAAATGTCAATGTGCTTTGTCCTTGTATGATAAACTTGGTTCTTTACTAAATAAATAACACTCTGACTATCACAATGTCCTTTAACATGCTTCTATCCAATTCCCAATTCATTAAGCAACCCTTGAAGCCAAATTGCTTCCTTAGCAGCCTCTGTAACTACCATATACTCCACCTTTGTAGTAGACAAAGTCACTGCTGACTGTAAGGTAGACTTCCAATTGACTGGTTTCTTAACAAGAGTAAACACATAACTAGTAGTTAATCGACGTTTATCTAGATCACCAGCATAGTGAAAATCACAAAATCCAACTAACCAATGACCTCCTTTCTCATCCCGCTCAAACATCAATTCAATATTTAGAATGTATTGTACAATTCATTTTAGAGCTTGCCAATACTCCTTGCCTGGATCATGCATATACTTGCTCTTGATTCCTACTGCTTCTGAAATGTCAGGCCTTGTACACACTATAAGATACATCAAGCTACCAACCACATTTGCATATTGTACTTTTGTCATGTACTCTTGTTCTGCATCTTTCTTTGGAGATAAAGATGCATTGAGCTTTATATAAGGAGCAAGTGGAGTACTAACATGCTTTGACTTTTCATTCATGCTAAAATAATGTAGTACCTTTTTCAAATATTGCTTTTAAGTTAAACACAGTCTCCCCAACTTTTTGTATCTGCTTATCTCTATGTCGAGAATCTTTTTGGCTTCACCCAGATCCTTCATTTTAAACTCCTAGTTCAACTGAATCTTCAATCTCTAATTTCTCTTAGATTTTTTGAAGCTATTAGCATATCATTAACATACAAGAGAAGATAGCTGTAGGATCCATCTTGTAGCTTGCAAAAATACACACAGTGATTGTATTTGTTTCTTGTGTACTTCTACCTCATCATAAACTTATCAAATTGTTTGTACCACTACCTAGGAGATTGCTTCAATCAGTACAATGATTTCTCTAATCTACATACCATATCCTCCTTACCAGCAACCTTGAATCCCTCTTGCTGAGTCATATAGATTTCTTTTTTTTAAATCTCCACGTAAAAATGCAATTTTTACATCCAACTGCACTAACTCCAAGTCCAATTGTGCTACCAAGGCCAATAGAACTCTAATGGAGGAACGTTTCACAACTGGAGAAAATACTTCATTATAATCAATTCCCTCCATCTGAGCGTAGCCATTAGTTACCAGTTTTGCCTTGTAGCGGATATCATTCTTGTCAAGAAATCCTTCTTTCTTTGCATATACCCATTTGCATCTAATTGTCTTCTTTCTCTCCAGTAGACTAGCTAGCTTCCATGTCTGATTCTTATGAAGGGACTGTATTTCTTCATTCATGGCTATCCTCCGCTAATCTGCTTAAAAACTTTGGACTGCTACATTATAAGTGGTAGGAGTTTCATCATTCACAATTAGAGATGCGTAAGCCACCATGTCATCAAAGCGAGCATGTCTTTGGATTTTTCATTTTGGCATACTTAATGCAATGGATTCATGTTATTGTTGTGAAGGTTCTTAAGTTTGAACCTCTTCATCATTCTACTCCTCTTTTACCACAGAAGTGTCTTCATCTGCTTCATCATTCTTTGTTGGGTTTATAATCCTTCTTTCAAACCCAACTTGTTTCAAAGAACTCTCCACCTACTCTGGAGTACCATAAGTCTGTCGACCACCTTTAGTTGTCACCTTTTTCACAATGATAGACTCATCAAAGGTGAAACCTTTGCTAAAGATTATCTTCCTCGTCTATGGATACCAAAGACGATATCCTTTCTGATAACGAGCTATGGAAGGAATAAACCCTTACTGGGTTATTCTAGAAGGAGGAAAGAGAATTAGTGGACAGAAGGA
>JANKOE010000009.1:31675858-31687517 GCA_026284465.1 Erythroxylum citrifolium | reverse complement strand
TTCTTTAAATGATTGAGAATTTGCCATATGTTGTTGTGTGAATTTTGGGAATGAATTGTAATTGCTTTGCAATTATTGTATTTGTTGCCTTGGATTGAGTTGAAAAATGGCTTTTATGATTGGTATGAGATTTTGGTTGTTGAATTGTGAAATATGTCATGATCATGAAAAACAAGTTTTCAAGAATGTGCTATTTCGACAAAACATTTTCAGTTCATGAATTACATGTTTTGTGGGTTTGGTGTAGTCCATCCAAGAATTGTCACGTGCACGTTGACCAAGTCAAGGCTTCTCCCGCCTGCCCGCTAGTGGCACGGAGTTTTTTTATGGACTCCCTCAAGTTGACGACCACACAAGGCCATTATATGGAGTTGTGTAGTTCGTCATGTTTATGGACTTGCCTAAACCATTTGTGATGTGTATATGTGTTTACATGTATTGACAAGTTTGAGGAATGCTTGACTTATGTGAAATTGTGAATTGGTTTGACAAAGTTGAGAAATATATGTTTTATGGATTTTTGTGAGAAATTGCTATGATCATGAACGTTTCAATAGTTTTGCTTATTACCGATTATAAAAGTGTTACCCACGAGCGTTAAGCTCACCCTCTCACCTTCCCACCCACAGGTGATGAGCAAGTTAACGAGTGATCGAGATGAGCGCCAAGGCATCACTCCATTTTGCACTTTTGTTCTTTTGTTCTTTTGGAAGTTGGAATTTGTAAAACAATGCTAGTTGCATTTTGAGAAATTATTGTTTTTTGCAAAGTTTGTATTTTGGATTATGTTGTAAAGTGGCTCGAAATGCCCGCTAAAACGTTGTAAAACTCTTATTTTGATGCAAATGAAATATATATGCATTATGTTTGTTTATGCCATGTCAAGTTTTTACATTGCTATTTTTCAATTTTCATAAGGGTAGGATTGTGTTCTGGATTCAAGGAAATTCTGGGATTACTTAGGTAGAATTGGAGAAAATTCTCCTTCGAAGTTGTAGAACATCTTTCTAACTTTCCAACGATATAAAATTTGTAATTTTTGGATATCGGAATGGAATGATATGAAGGTTACAAGTTATGATGTTGCATAGGATTCTTATATGAGACAGCTATGATGAATGATTCAAAATTGTGGTTTTGATGAACCAAATTAGTTGGGAATTGAGAATTTTGTGAGTTGAATTTGGTGTTTGAGTTGTCATGAAGTGATTTAGCACTAGAAGAGTTGAATTTGGGGAGATATTAAGTGAATATGAAGTTAGATTGGATGTAGGAAGCATTGGAGGGGTTTGGGAAACCCCTACATCCGTTAGACGGACATTAACGGACATGGATGTCCATTAAACGGACCTTCTCGGGCCAAATGAGCTCCCAAACCCGATATATGTTCGTTAAACGGACATTCACGGGACAGCTTAAGGAAATGGCAATTTTTGACACTTTTAGAGGCAGGATATGATTTTCTAATCTTCATGAAAGTTGTAGATCTAGAGGTATTCTTTCAAATGGTCCAAAAACGAACTCAATCCGATTTCTAGATTGAAAGTTATGGTAATCGAGCTAAGATAGGTACAAATCGATTGAGGGTATAAACATGTTCTATTCTTTTGGGCATAACTCCCTCATCCAACCTCCAAATGAAGTGATTCTTAGACCAATAGATTCCTAACACATGCCTCTAGCTCTCCATAAAAATTGGTATCTTTTGGAGTTGTTTTGAGAAAGTTTGCATTAGAGAAAGTGAGGGGTCGGTTAGGAGAACATAATCGGAGTATATGCACGCTTTAGCTTTTTAAGTATATCTTGAGCTTTAGAGCTCCAATTGGAATGATTCTTTCTTTAAAATAAACTAGAGACTTAGAGTTACAATTTCTTTTTAGAAGTCAAGTTGTAATTTTGGTGATTGACTGGTGTGGGCACACCACCATTATGGAATGATGGCAAATGACCTACAGGGTAATAAGCACAAGGTGTATGACTCCAGATGTTGGGCTCTAGAAACGGGGCCCAATAGATGCAGTTGGTGCTGGTGATCGAAAAATCACCGCACTGAGTGGGAGGTTGGTGACTGCCGGTGAAAAGCGAACTGAAGGATCGTGATTCGTAGTATCTCCTTGAGGAGTCACTAAGGGGATTATTGCCTAATTTTGTTTTGATCATTGATGAGTTCATCTATTGGTAAAAAAAATGACATAAGATTGGGTATATAAAAGATTGAAGGTGTAAGGAAAAATGTCACCATTTGAAGGAATTAATTAAAACAATCTATTTTGAGAACTCAAAAGTCATTGATGGAATGACTAAAACGAAGGGACTCGTTTTACCTGGAAAAAGGTGAGGAGTAAACTAAGGATTTTAAAGTTGTTTCACCTAAGAAAATATTAATATTTTATTATATTTAACATAAGTATTCAAGAAAAAACGAAAAAAATAGAGTTAATAAAAAACGGGTCGGTATGGGTATCCATCTGTTCGAGTTATCACTAGATCTATATCCACATCCACATCCATTTTTCAACATCCATTTAAAATCTATTTTTTTTGCCTCCATGTCCATTTTTTTGGGTTGAGTGGTGCAGATATTAATCGGGTTGAAAACTCACTGTCGTCCCTAGTCATGTGTTTTTCTCAAAATCCACTTCATTTATAGCTTAAAATATTGACTAAATTTTTTTGACAAACTAGATAATTTAAATGAAGAAAGCTAGTTTAAATCTTCCCCTTTGTCATTAATTTTGAATGAAGTGAATTTGATAGACTTTAAAAAAACATAACTAAAGGTCAATAAAATAAGAAAATTCAAAATAGAAAAATGTGCTCGTTGGAACCCAATTAAACCAAATAGAGAAGAAGAATTTGACAAGAATGAATCAAAATAACTATAAAAAGCAAAATAACACGAAAATAGATTATATAATGTAAACGTACCTTGTTCTAATTGAATTAGAAACAACAATCCTTAATTTTAAAGGATGACACAATTGTTAGCCCCATATGTATGCTTTAAATGGGACTTTTTAGGGCTTCTCTTTATAAACCCTAACTGAATATGATATGTATACATGTATAGGCTTTTTTCTTTTCTTTTATCTCCCTTTTTCTGAATAACTTGAAAAAAATAAAAAATAGGAAACAAGATATTTAAGAACAATTTGTTCTTAATGAATTTTTAAAATGTCAAGAACACAAAAAAGAAATTAAATGTATGAAAATATATAAGAATATTGAAAATATAACAATTTGAAAAACAAACCTAAACACAGAAGATGACTTTAATACTCAATTTTAATACGACCCTCATCAATATGACTAATGAGATTCGACATTAATATGAATAAGGCCTAAAATCATTTTATAGAAACAAGTTTCATTGAAAAATGTAAACATAAAAACTTAAAGAATGATATTAATCATCACATTTACAAAAAGAAAAAATAAGGGTGATGAGATGCTAGAGTTTGATCACCACTAGGAAGTTAGATCATATCATAAATTTTTAGAAAACCTAAAGTAAGTGTTATTCTAAAATATTAAAGAAATTATCTTCAAAGTTATAATTGCTTAATAATAATAATAAGCTAAATAGTTATATCAATAAGAAAACTTTTATAGGTATAAAAAGGAAAAGGAGCCAAAAAAGATCCAAAGATTTTCATTAAAATTTAAGCTGGATCAAAAAGCTTCTGAACATTAAATAAAATTCAAACATTTAAATAGGCCCTTAAGTTAATAAAAAATGGCTAAAATATATTTAACCCCTTATGTTTTATCTCATGGTACGTTATGCCTCTCTCTATTTTAAAAATGAGCTTATTACCTCCTTTGACCACCAGTCAAAGGAGCTTCGAATTCAAAAAGACATTTTTACCCCTATATTATGATGACATCACTACAGCTGTACATGTTGCATTTTTTTGGACAAAAATACCCTTTTAGTCTTTTGTCAACTAAAATATATTAAACCCCTATATTTTTTGCTTTATTTTATTATGTCTACTATTTCAAAAATAAAAATTATTTTAGGTGTGAATTACATTTTAACCATTAACAAATAAAAAAGGAAAAATTACTAAAAATATCATTGTCTTCACAATTGTACTTCATGACCATTAATTTATAGAAAAAATTAAAAAAAGAAAATTTATTTATGAAACAAAATTAAAAACTGCAACATGTACAGTTGTGGTGATGTCATAATAATACAGGGGTAAAAAAGTCTTTTTGAATTATAAGTTTTTTTAACTAATGGTCAAAGAAGGTAATAAGTCTTTTTTTTAAATAGAGGGGGCATAACATACCAAACAATAAAACACAGGGGTTGAATGTATTTTAGTCATAAAAAATTAACCCTTAATTAAAATTTTCCTATATGCAATTTATTTTTTTTAGACCTCAATGCTAGGTAGACAATTAATCTTGCATGGCATAAGGTCTAATTGAAATTAGGGTTTTGTTAAAGCCTAAAATAACTAAAAATTTAAACCTAATTTCCCTAATTTTAAAAATCCCTAATTTCATTAACCCTTATAGCTGTTTAAACAGAAATAGCTGCTCCTCTCCAAATTACTTGGTAACGTAGTGACTAGTTCATTCATCATGTTGCCAACTGATTTAAATAGTTATCCTATGAAAGAGCTGACCAACTTTTCTTTTCATTATTTCTCTTTTTAGTTTTCTTTAATGGCGATTAATCGATTACGAGCTTCTAATAAACGGAAAGCAAAAGGAATTTTAAAATATTTAGTACTTATGCTATGGGATTTCGATGAAATCAGCACGTAACTGGTGTACAAAGATTTTAACTTTATAGAAATTTAAGAAGGATTATAATGTACGCAATCAATAAATGTTAGTGCAGTTTAAAAGAAGACACTAGCTCTGAGAATCCTAAAATGAAGACGGCGAAGAGTCTCATTTGCGGCAAGTCGAAGGAAGATGAGAAGGTGAGTTAAGTAGATGGTGGAGAGGAGTTAGTGAAAGAGTTGAGAAAGTTGAAGAGGCAAAACACTGTAACTCACTGCCTGTTATTGGTAATGATTGTGCTTACAGTTGTGTGGCAAGTTTTAGAGGTGTCACTGGTCTTGAAAAAGATATACATTTATAACTTAGATTTCAGCTTAGTAGTAGACAAAGATATACACTTATAACTTATATTGCTAAGAAATAGCTCCCCCACAAATTTGAACAAATATCCTAATATCTACTTTCTATTATTGAGATCACCTGCTGTCCTCAACTTTGTATCCTTGGAGAATTGGCTTATCATTTCCAAAACACAAAGATAATATAGAAGTGTCCCACAAATATTTGAAGATTCACTTCACAACTTTCTATTGTACCTATTCTAATTTGGATAAAATTCTACTTGTTAATCCACCAACATAAGCAATATATTGTCTAGTGCATACCATGACATATATCAAGGAGCCGATAGTAAGGAATATGGAATTGAGGATGTACTCCCTTTGTCCTTTTTAGTAGTACAACAAGCTCTCTTGCTTAACTTGAAATAAACTGCTAAGGTGTACTGACTAGCTTGGCATGCTTCATATTAAACCTCTTCAGCACTCGTTCAATATATTTCTATTGTGATAACTACAGCTTTCTAACCTTCCTACCAGGAATGATCTCCATGCTTAAATTTTGTTTTACAGGACTTAAATCTTTCATTTCAGGGGCCTTAGTCAAGTCCTCCTTCAATTTGCAAATCATATCAACATCTTATCCTTGTATCAACATATTATTCACATATAAGAAAAGGATGATGAAGTTACCCCTAAGGAATTTTCTAATATACACACAATGATTAGCTAACATTCACTTATATCCATTGCTCGTCATAAATGAATCAAACTTCTTGTACTATTGCCTTGGTGCCTGTTTAAGCCCATGAAGACCCTCCTTCAACTTGCATACATATTCTCCTTTTCTTTTGACTTTAAATCCTTTCAAATGCTCCATGTAAATCTCCTCATTCAAGTCGCCATGTAAGAAATTAATCTTCATATCAAGTTACTCAAGTTCAAGGTCCTAACTAGCAATTAGTTCTAATACCATCATTATAACTACTAGTGAGAAAATCTCGTCAAAATTGATACACTTTTTTTAATTACAACCCTTCACCACCAGTTTCACCTTATGCTTCATTGGATTATCACCATCTTTCTTTATCTTGAACACCCATATATTGTTCAAATCCTTCTAGCTTTTAAGAATCTTCACAAACTCAT
This sequence comes from Erythroxylum citrifolium, assembly GCA_026284465.1. Taxonomy (NCBI): domain Eukaryota; kingdom Viridiplantae; phylum Streptophyta; class Magnoliopsida; order Malpighiales; family Erythroxylaceae; genus Erythroxylum; species Erythroxylum citrifolium. Next base: position 31,681,287 of record JANKOE010000009.1, on the reverse strand, counting down.
AAGTCTTATTCTTCTTCAATAAGTCCATCTCCTCTTGCATTGCTTTAAGCCAAGAGTCTTGGTCTTTAAGTGACTATACTTGAGCAGGTTGCTCCCTCAGTTTATGATGCTTATTAATTTTTCAGCATCATCTACAGGATATGTCTTATATGATTTATTACCATTAGATTGCCCTTAATCATTATCACTGTGTGCTAGCTCATATTCACCTTCTTCATATATAGGTTGATCAATAGAAGTAAGAATAGAGGTAGAAACCACAGTACAAGTATTGTCTTCTTTTATGCAATATGTACGCATCTCATGCTCTTAGAAGATTACGCCCCTACTTTTAATAACCTTCTGCTTTTTCAATTTATAGAGAATGTAGCCAAACTCCTGATCACCATATCCAACAAACACACAAGAAGTAATCTTCAAATTCAATTTTGATCTCTGCTCTTTTGGCATATATATATAAACCATATTTGCGAACACTCTTTGGTGTGTATAAGTTAGATCCTTCTCTTTCCACACTCTCTTAGGAATGTCACATTCCAAAGGGACCGAAAGAGTTCTATTAATCACATATAAATTGGTTTTGACTGCCTCACTTCAAAAGGACTTTGGTAGTTTCATCATTTGTAGCATATATCAAACTTTCTCCATAATAGTTATATTAATCCTCTCAGTAACACCATCGTGTTATAGGGTACCAAGTTCTATCTCCTCATGCCTTATGCCATGTCTTACATAGTATTCTTCAAATTCATTGAAGGTAAACTCTCGTTTATTATTGGTTCAAAGACAGTTCAGCTTCCTCTCTATATCCTTTTCCACTATAGCATAAAATTTCATAAAAATCTTTATCACTTAGCTTTTTATTTTCAGCATAAAGATCCAAATCTTGCGTGTATCCTTATTGATAAATGTAACAAAATACTTGTTACCTCCTTAGGACTCTGCCTTCATGGGACCATATACATCAAAGTGCACCAACTCCAACTTCTCCTTCCTTCCAATAGACCCTTTACAGAAACACACTCAATGTTACTTTCTAAGCATACAATAATCACAAGGATTGAGAGAAATCTTATTCTTTGTAGGGATAAGTGATATTTAAGCCAACTTGATCCCGTTCTCACGAACATGTCTTAATCTTTAGTGCCACAAATCTAGTGAAATGTTTTCATAAATTGCATGTAATTCCCAAACACACACCTTTAAGTGTTCGTGTATAAGGTACAACATAGTCCACCATAAGTAACAGTTAATGCTCCTATAAACAACTCCCACTTGCATCTCCAAAAATGTGCAATATTCCTCTTGATCAAGTACATTCGCAAACAAAAGATTGAGACGCAAGCCTGGACTATGTCGTACACCTCTCAAAAGTAACATGTAGCCAATGTCAGTCTGAAATTGGATATCACCTATGTTAAAAATGATGTTAAAGCTTTGATTGGCCATCTTCACACTTACATAATCACCACTTTATAGTTGGTGAAGTACTCCCTCTTTGGAACACAATGGTATGATGCTTTTGTATCAATAAACCACTCTAAATCTGAGTGACTAATGTGGAGACACTCATTGGTCACGTAAATTAATAACATTTTATCATCTGTGCTTAATGTTATTTTTTAGTGTTATTGTCGTCTCTATCTTTCTAGTTGTGTTGCTTATTTTGGTCTCGCTTCCACTTATAGCTGAACTTCTTCATGTGACCATTTTTCTTGTAGTAGTGATGTATTGTGGTCTCTATGCCGTCTCTCGACTTTGACTTACCTTGCCCTTTTGGATCTCTACTCTTGCTTCTTCCTCTATTTTCTATCACAAAAGTTGGCACGTTGTCAACATCAATCTCTTTCCTCCTAATCTCTTCATTAAATATGTTCTTTTTAATTAAATCTACAGAAAGCATACCATTCAGAGCAAAGTTGTCAATAGTCACAATCAAAGTTTCCTAACTATCAGATAAAGAATTCAACAAGAACAAAGCTTGTAATTCATCATCTAGGATGATCTTCATCGTAGTCAACTTCTTGATGTTGTCTTAAGAATCTTTAAAATGCTCTAACACTAAATTCCTAACTTTCAACTTCAGGTTTACAAGCTTTTTCATTAAAGAGGACTTATGGTGAGTAGTCTTTCTCTCACAGAACTCTCCAACTTCTTTCATAACTCGAAAGGATCTATCTTTTGGTATACGTAGTTAAATATGCTGATATTAATCATCTGTTTAATAGTTCCTAATGTCTTATGCTTCATCTTTTGCCACTCTTTATATGTCATCTTCTCCAGGTTAGATAGGACATCATCTTTTATACTTTTGTCCACGTCGATTGGATCATAGAGATCCTTGCAATATCGGAGATCATCCATCATAGGTCTCCAGATCCAGTAATTGGTCGATGTTAACTTCATTGTAGAGCTGTTGCCACTCTCCATACTTATGGCTCTCATATCACTTGTTGGGGCTTCAAGCAATAACACTCACTAAAAATTTAAGTTTTCTCAACCAATAACAAACTACTTAAACGATATAAATGATGACAATAACAAATTGAACATAAAATTTTACCTACAAGAAATCTACTAAACTCAAATAGTAGGATACAAATGTTGGTTTCGAGCTATCTCAAATAGTAAGAAAACCTCATAAGACAACTACAGCTAATCTATCTCTTTTATCTTTCTTCAAATCTCTCTCCAAAGACTTTTAAAATTGAGCACAAATTAACATATATATAGCAATACTATTCTAACTAATTATACAAACCAAACTTTGATAAAAGTGTGACAGAATAACGTTATTTGAATTATAGAATTCTTCTTTCAACTTGTGTTTATGTCCCATCAGACTTCTTTATGTTAATCTTATCTCTTATACTAAAAAAAGGACGAGATTTTAAGTGCACGTGGTCACCCACACGGTCATATATGGTGACTATGTCCTTAGAAACTCTATATCATAAAGATACATTCTCGCAGTGACTTAAACAGTTGATAAACATGGTCGTAACTTTATATGATCGTGCCTATTTGTCCTCAAACATCATCTTTTCAACTTTCACATGGTTAACAAGCTTACATGTTCCTGCACATGGCCATGTCCTCCATTTACACGGGCATGTACTCTAAAAATAGTTTTAACTCATCTTTTTTACCTTAAATTTGCCTAAACTTTATTCCTTTTAATCCACGAAGATAGCTAACACCTCTAGAGTCCAGATTTAGTAGTTTTCTTTAAGCTAACATCCATAAATGCGGTTAGACCTATAATACTTGTAGCATCTTCAAATGCTCTCCATCATCACCACCAACTTGATTTTTACCTCCCTTTTAAAAATAACACTTATTTTTTTAGTAATTTGATTTATTTAATTCATATTTTTAGTTGCCTTTTGTTTTATTTACTTATTGTTTTCTTTCTTACTTGTTTATTTATATACTTACTTTTATCTTTATTTTTATTTTTAGTTTTTTATTTTTATTTATATTTATATTTATTTATTATTCATTATGCGATTTTTTGTTTATGTATTTATCTGTTGTCTTCTTCCAACCATTTTCTAATCCCTTTTTTTAATAAGTCTATCTAAAACAACCTTTATATTAGCTAAGGGTAAAGTTGCATACTTCTGGACCTCCTCAGACCCTACATCTCTATGAGATTCCTACTGAGAAGTTGTTGATGTTGTTGCTATTCTTATTTTCACCATTGTCATAGTCATTATCATCATCCAACTATATAAGTCCATCTTATATGAGAAAATTAGAGTTAATAAGTCTTCATGTAATCCAACAACATACAGAAAATTAATTGTTAAAGATATATAGTCTTATGAATTATTACTAATTTATCTTCTTCACGTCATAGCAATGCAAAATATTATAGAAATTGATATGACAAACATGGTAATTTTTCTTTTTTCAAAACTAATTTTATGCCGTATAATTTAATAACTTGTCATAAGAGTAGTAATGTATTACAATTAATTTATATAACAACTGATATAGAAAAGTAAGGATTAGAAATGTTAACAAAAGTAGCATAAACAATCAATAACTAACTTTGAAACGAAGTAAAGATGAACATAAAGAGGCAAAAGCAATTAAACAACTTTTATTATAGTTGTCAACAAAATCACAAAAACTTGTTTTTCTTATACCCCTTTTAAAGCTCAACTTCCTTGTACTCATATACTTATTTGGTTTTACCAAAACCAATTTCTTCTCCCTCTTTCTGATTATTGAATCCTTTTGATAATTTAAATGATCAAAGCTTTTTCTACAACACATTAGACACGTAAGGATCGATGGTCTTTCTCTTATTTATCTCATCTCTTTTATGACTTTGTTTATGAGTTAAGGTTTCATATTTCAACTTTTTAGTCTCATCTCTAGCTTTCCACTTCTTGTTTTTCATGGTTGTGTATATGGAACTCGAGCTTTGGAGTGGCTAAATGCTAATTTTCTTATGTCATATGAAATAGTTCAAACCCAAAGTTACATTCCAACGGGTGGGTCATAGGTGGGATGGCAATGAACTAGACAAGTTTGAGTCTATAAGTCTTGAACTTGAGCACAAATCTGATTTATAAGTTTGAGGTCAATTTGAAACTCGATTGGACCTTAAAAAATTGAACTAGAGCCTAAGTCTGATTAGACTTTTCAAATAAAATCTTAGGTTAACTTCAATCAATTAAAGTCAGGATGAACTAATGCACCAAAGTCCAATGTGAGTCAAAATATTTTTTTCTAAACCTAACCTAGGCCTTATTGCCAAATCTAAGTGGATCTGTCGAGTTTATTACGAGTTTGGATCTTTCTTATAAAAGTAGGTTAGAACATTAGGTCCGAGCCATTTTTTCCTTTAGTTATTAGTTTAGATCTTTCTTATATAAATCATTTTTTTGGTTAATTATGAGTAAGTAACACTAGTTGAACTACTATTGATACGACACTCACCGACAGAACTAGCGAGATTTGGTACCAGTATGAATAAGATATAGGATAGTTTTATAGGAACAAGTTTGATTAGAAAAAAGAAACAAGAAAACATAAATTATATGAGTTGTCGTACTCTTAAAAAGTAAAGGATTTAGAGTGATAAGATTCTAGAATTTGATCACCACTAACAAGTTAAATAATATCACAATTTTTAAACAACCTAAAACAAGAGTTACTCTAAAAGAGTAAAGAAAGTATTTCCTAAGTTATAATTGATAAATAATAATGATAAGCTAACTAATTCCATTAATAACAAAGCCTTTTATAGGCATACAAACCCTTAGGAACTAGACTCCTATATGGAAAATGTTGGACCCCAACTTTGTTTTTATTTGATTAAGCCTAATTTAAATGAACTATGAGAATTGATGGATTAATTTTGGAACTAATTACAATGTCGAGTTTAGTAGGACTGTTATGACATAAATTAAGTG
>JANKOE010000009.1:31652582-31666948 GCA_026284465.1 Erythroxylum citrifolium | reverse complement strand
GGACAAACAAAGACTTTCCGGGGGTTGTTTCCTGGAAGGCCCCTCCGACGCTCAAGTCAGTCTTTTTTTAGAGTTTTAGGTTTTGGAGAACAAGAAGACAACTAGGGTTTTCAGTTCGTACCTCTATCATGGTTGAACATTACCTTATATACGCAGTAGGTTGCCATTAGGTTTAGGTCTCTACGTCCCTCATCGTGTTTGCATGGGAGACGACTTCTTATTACTGGACTGTTGATACCTGGACTTGAAGTTGGGCCTCACCGGGTCGGGCCTTACTAGGCCGACCCGACCAGAACTTAATTTTAATCAAATCGAATTTTAGATTTCAGATTTGAGAGTTTCAAGTCCTATTAAATTTGAAACTGTTGTTTATTTCTATATTTAATCGAATTTTAGGTCGGTCGAAGACTTCGAGTTCAGATTCAGAGCTTCAAGTCCTATTGATTTTGAACTAGGCCAAAACTCTTATTCTTCTTATTAATTTTGTTATTATTATTCTTCTTCTTATTATTATTAATTTTCTACTTACTATTATTCTTATTATTATTAATTTCATTATTATTATTATTATTAAATTCTTTATTATTATTAATTTTCTTCTTATCGTATGACTTTCTAACAATTTGCAGTAGTCAATTTTTCTTGGTCCGACTCACGTTAGCATTCATTATATAGTCGCAACTACAATATAAAATAACAATGTAACAATATTAAAAATAAATATAATATAGGGCTTTAAATTACTAAAAAGTTATTTAGTTGAAAAAAATAAGTTTTAGCCCCATTTTAAATAACTAAACAAAATATTTAAACTTGAACATAATCTTTTAATGTGTGGCAAGAAACCTCCTCAGCTATCCAAGTTTTTGAGAAGGCGAAACAGTGAAAAACACAAGCATTTGTGTAGGATGATCAAGAATTTTGCCTAAAGTAGTATCCCTTTCATCATCTGTGAGCCTCTCTATCTCACCCAGTGCACTATATAAATGTTCAACTCTTTGTTGAATATACGTTTCACTCATAATACTCTTATATAATTTATCTCCAATCTGATTCATGGTATCACCCAACATCCTGACAGCAATAATAAGTGAATCTGCACAACTTTTTCACCCGTATCATTTCTCCTTTTTCTCCTCCTTTTTGAAATATTTTCATCTTGCCTTTCAAGATTTGATGATTGAGGTTGGGTAAAGGACTCATCTATGTAATGCAAACTATGCTCATATTGATTTTCACCACCATTAATTTATCTCACCTGCACCCTTTTGCCTTTCCATTTCTTCAAGAATATCCACAGCAATTTGTGCATCATTTCTAGTTGCACGATCTTCTCCATAGATCCCAGTCAATTCATTATAGAAAGGAAGGTTCTTCCTTCGAAATTGAGCAGCAACTTTGTGACTCTGACAAGATTAAAAAAAACATCAATAATTTATATAAATGACAAGAAAGTGGATAAAGAATTGACTTAAAACAAGTTAAAAGTTCAATACTTACACTTAAGTAAGAATTCCATACATGATCTTCAGTAGTGACTATCTTCCTTTCAGTATCCCATCCAAATCTACTAGTATCTTTCCTTACCATATCATAAACAATGATCCACTCTTTCTTTAAAGTCTTAATCCTAGATTCTATATAAGGTTTGGCTTTTAAATTTGAATTAGGAAGCTTTGTTGCTACCATTCTTTCTAATTCATTGAGATACCCAGCTTTAAATCCAATATTAGCATTGTATGTTCCCACATTATGCAAATCAACCATGTAGTAAACTAGCACAATATCCTCATTATAGTTCTACTTTTTTGTTGCTCCTTTTGAACTTTGAGAATCAATAGTTGACGGGGAATTCATCGACATATTTATCTACCGAATTAAAGCAATATTGATAAATTAAAAAATAATCATCATAATAAAGGAAAAATAAAAACAATCATAAATTCTTCATACCAATTAACATTAAGCATCAACAGCTTACGAAAACATTCATATAGTCTACAATAACAGCATACAATATAAACAACAAGAGTACAACAACTTACATAAATAATAATATAAAACCTCATAATACTCAAACATAATAGAATACGTAAAAAATATTAATTCTCATTTTGCCTAGATGTTCGCCATTTATTGAACATTTCGCGTGCTAATTCATTTCTCCAATTTGTCCAAGCATTAGTTAGGTCAACAATAGTTATACACTCCTCCTCAACAACTAGATTCAAGTGAAAATAATCCCCTAAATCACTCTCCATAGGTTCAAAACTCATCTCCTACCTAATAAAATTATGAAACAAACAACAAGTTATAATAATTCGATTGTGCGTCTTTATTGGATAAAATGATGGATTCCTAATAATAGCCCACCTAATTTATAATAACCCAAAACACCTCTCAATTACATTGTGTGTAATCGCATGTTTCATATTAAAAAATTCCTCTAGAGTTCTTAGTTGGTAACCTTGAAATGGTACCTTTGACCCCTAAAAAGTGCATGACAACCCTCACAATTTGTATAACCTACATCTACTAGGTAGTAGCAACCTATATAAAAAAAACACTACATAAGTTATTCAATGTACATTATCTCTTATACAAAATTTCAAACAACGTTCCTATATCATATAGAAAAGCTTACCATGAGGCACTTTTAGTCCATGTCTCCTAGTAATTGCATCACGAAGAACTCGGCCATCAGCTACTGACCCTTCCCAACTAGGAAGAACATAAAAAAATTGCATGTCAGGTGTGCACACACCTAACATATTTATTGCAATGTCGCCCTTACAAGTTCGAAATCTAGGCTTATCTTTAATTGGTACATTAACCCTGATATATGTCCCATCTAGAGCACCTAAGCAATTCTACAATTCAAATGAAATAAAAAATAATGAGGAACCTTAATTACATTCACTATATTTTATAGAAGTAATAGTATGATTATTTACCTTAAATCACATCCACCGATGATTTGAAAAGTTTGTTAGTATGGGCTCAGGTTTTCTAAACAAAAGATCTTGCAAATGCATCACTGCATTTAAAACATTATGAAAACATCGATTAATTGTCTCACCTGACATTCTAAAATTTTTCCTAATAACTCGACTTTTAACATGATGAGCAATAATATGTAAGAAAATTGCTATTTGTTCATCAATAAGCATGTTTTTTTGCTGACTTTAATCCTCCTATACTTTCTAACATTTCACATAGTTTAAAAAAAGCTTGCCTTTTCATCCTAACCATTGAAATACATGACTCATCATTGTCAAGTACAATTCGCCTCACATAATCTCGATTTGCATAAAAATTTAGAAAATAACTCCCTTGGCCTATAACTATATAAAGAAGCCTCTGATGCCAACAAACTGAATAGTGAACTAACAACATTACACAACCGCAACCATACAGTCAAGACAACCATGATCCTTTTTATTCTTTTGGAATTTCTACGTAAACTCAAATTAAAACGAGCCATGACTGCAAAAAATAAAATTTGTAATGTATTTACATAAATTTGTTCAAACAATGTACAATGTAAGAGAACAACCATGAAATAATTCAAAATAGTTTCAATGTACGATGTAAGAGAGCAACCATGAAATAATTATAATCTTACAAAATTTCATTTCTAAAGTTGGCCCTTAGAAAAGTAGGGTATAATTGTTAGTGGATACTATCCCATTTTTCCATATGGGTTAGAAAAGGAAAAGAAGTCAATGGGCCTTTGATTTTAGAGGCTTAGGCTTCTTTCCTGTCAATAGTGTATTTGAAAAATACATTAAATAAATTCTTCACATTGACATAGTTCTCAAAATTATCAAAGATTAAATTCAGTAAAAACAGTATGGTAAAATAAAATTAGTCCGCAACTCTAAACGGGAAGATTCATGGTTCAAGTCTCTCATGCACAAACTATATCCAGGATAAACAAATGCTACAGTTCATTGATTTTAAGAAAAGCAACAAGCTAAAATCACATTTGTCAGTTTAAAGGCTGTCCCAATTTTTTGACAAAATGTTGGACAAACTTAAAACTACAAGAATGGTCATACCTTGAACCTGATTGGAGGGCTTCAAAGTTGGAAACACATTTTAAAGTAGCTGCAAAAGCATTGAGAGGAAGGATGTAATTGATAATTAAAATATGAGATGTCAAATATGTACTGTCAAAGCATAATTTCACGTTGGAAAATCAAAAAATAAAACATTTCACTAAAGAGGATAAATTTGTTTATATCCAATGGAAAATCAAGTATCTCATTTGATTTTCAATCTATTGTTTAAAAAACATAGCGCTGCATATGACAATATAAGATGTTGGAAGATAATAAGAGGATCAATTGCTAAAATTGACAATTTACAAAAAGATTTTCTTGCAAAGGATATATAAAAATGTTGTGATATTTACCATTTTAAATATCCCCTGTACTTCTCCCTTATGAATTGAACACACATAGAAAATGGGAAACAAAAGAAAATTTATGAATCCTTATCCCCGTGAAAGTGTTATTTGGGAACATTCATTTTTACTAGCGAAAATGACATTGACACCATCTAAGACGTTTTATTCAAGTTACCAACCTTTGGACAGGACTAATTAACAACTAATAACTCCATCAACAAAACTGTTATGAAACTACTTGTTGTAAGATCGAGTGACCCGTCGGTCTAGGTTAAACACCTAGAAATCAGATTTGGGAACCTGATTCTTTCCCTTGCCCCGCTTCTTAGACTTTCCTATGTTGTTGTTAGACTCGTTGAAGGGAGCCTTAAACCTTAGACTCTTCAAAGGAAGCCTTAGACCTTGAATTTGTGTGAGAGAGGGACTCAATCTCGTGAATATGTAATAGAAAAAGCTTCCCTTTATTTCAACTTGGTCCCTTTAAATAGGACTCAGCACTACATGAAATAGAGTTCTATTCTAACAAAGAAACCTGTCTTGTTAGGAAGGAAACACGATAACTACCAGAAGAGATAAAAGATAATTGCTATCCTAAGTTAAAAGATAATAGTAGACCAATGCTATCCTTAATCCGTAGATGAGATAAGATTATTACGCCTTGAATAAGTCTGACCTATGAAGGACTCTGTAACAGTGAGCTTTGATTTGTGAAACCCTTCGATTATCAGAGATATCCACGTTACACATGTCATCTAAAAAGGAGAGCAAAAAAGTATACCTGCAATCCAGGTTCATCCGCCAACAATCTTGTTGCTACTTCAATCTCCCCCAAGGCTTCAACCTTCAATTAGAACAAGGAATTCAGCACCATATCTCAAATTTTGAAACAAATATGTTCATTGCGATACCACGCCACATAACTTTGGCCAATGCAGGCTTGCAAATAAACCTTACTAAACTTAATTTAAATTAACCAAAATATTATGTAATTGTAGAAAAGGAATCACCATCTCTAACTTGGACTTCAACTTTTGTGGAGTATCGATGACAAACTCGCCTGCCATAACACATTCATTATTAGTTGAGATCCTTTCCAGAACTGAAGATGCAAAATTAGGGATGGAGACAGTAAGCAACTCACGCATCTTTTTAAATCCAAAGTCATGGGGAATAACCGTGTAAAATTCCCTGTAACAGATAACACCGACCAAAAATTAAAATTTCCCAAACTTCTCCTAAGCAGCATTGCACTATCTTTAAGCTCAACGAACAGGGAAAATAGTAAAATATACCAGACCATATAACTATCCTTACCCACTTAATTGCTCAAGATTCACTCTATTTGCTGTGCCAATTACCTCTGAAATCTTCTTTAAGACTTCATAGCCCTAGATACAAAGGTGCTCATTTGTGACTTAATGCAAATACCAACAGACAGAAAGCACACACATCATAAGCAGCATGATTGAAACACTCACCTTAGATATTGTTGACTTGCTTAGTTTCCCAAGTGGCAATTTATTTGCATTATAACCTATGCATGATGTATTACTGAAATAAGAAATTGTATAAATAAAAGAATATCTTAAGAAGGTGAATATATCAGAAAAAGAAAAGACCATGCGACAGAAGTACTTCAAAGATTTAACCAACACATTGTGTACCAGCCACGATTTGACCCCCACGTGGAATAATATAACCAACCTATTTCCATCATTTGCTGTTTCATCATGCTAACATTGCATATAAGAGATATGAATCTTGCAACACGTGGTTCAAGTTTTGTTTCCCGAGGTTGAATTGCCAAATTAGAGTTGCTCTTTTCTTCAACCTAATAAAACAATTGTCTTAGAAGCGTTTAATGGCAGTGTTGAAATCAAAATGGTAGCACATAAGGCCAAACAACTGCACAGACAACCTCAGCAAGTTGGACAACTGTTTTGATATATCAAGTTTCATTCAACATCAACAAGAAATATTGCTATTAAGCAGGATTTCTTTTTATTTCCTACATAACTACTTTACCTAAAAAGATATTTTCTTAAAGGAAAACAATGATGGTATATTTAAAAAAGCTACCTTGATGCAAGAAAATGCCCACAACACTGGGGTCTAAAGAGACGTGTTAAGCGAGAAGACAACTTACTGCTGTTTCTTTTTCACTGTAGTCCATTTCCAACCAGGCATAGCACTTTGGGTAACATTTGAACTCCTTTCGATCAGACCAGTAGTTCTTTGTTTTGGCATAGAACTTCTGCTCAAACTCACAAATTGCGGTATCTCTTGTGTAGGGTCCAAATAATTTATCTTGACCTTTTACACCTACCCTACCCCATCTATTGTACACCATATATCTGCCACCATCATCAGATTCTGCAAACAAGGTTCAATTAAATACTTGATGAACAATACCGATATCAACTGTCTATATGACATCATTACATATGGCTTTTAACATTATGCAATATCTCGGTATGTCAAGCACCAAGATCACACCAGAACTTTTTTTCCCCCAGTTACCTTGATCGTAAACTGTTAATATAAGCATAATCAAAAGAATTCTTGTTTTATGTGGAATAAATCACAATCTTCATATGCATTCTCACACTTAAGAATTGATGCAATTATTGTCTCACCTAGAAGTTGAATTACATAAAACTTGTTATTGTTATCCCCAACATTTGTTTGATTCAACATCGCGTCGTAGATATCATCACCCTGCGTACTAGAAAATAAATTTAGCATAGAATGATAAGAGCAACTCAACAAACTGCTTATTCAATAAGTGATTTTTCTAGTCTAAATTATGCACATTCTACAAAATGCAAGACTTGCCAGTTGCAAAACATGATATTCTGTCTTTATCTGATCAGGAAGGTATTGATCCAGCACCACAGAGCCCTTTCTGGTGGCAGTCACAATTTTCTCCTCTTTAACCTCCTTCTCCTCTTCTTTATCTGGAACACAGTCACAAACCCACTTTAAGTCCAACCCAGTGACTTGTTTAATCCACGTGAGAATTCGGTACACTACCTTGAACAGCAATAAGATGGTGATCGTTGTCTCGAGCATCACAGCAAAGCCTCTCCAGTAGTTCTTTCTTAGAGCCAGCAGTAGAAACTCCTCGAAGCTTTGCTTCTTCGCGCAATTGTTTAACATTGAAGCCCGTGTACTTCTCAACGGCCTTAATTTTCTCCGGTCGATCGGAGTTCCCATCCTGGGGGTCCCTTACTCGTTTCCGGTCACTGTCAACATCGAGTGCGCTCGCCGGCCGTTTCTTCTCTTCCTCCATAGCCGACTCGAGCCGACGGACCAGTGAGGGCTTGGTTCCGGTGGTGTTTAGTCCTCGCTTGGCGAGTTCTGCTCGAAGCTCGTCAACTTTGAGGCATATCGCCATTTTCTAGTGTTAGTAGAATGAAAGAGCGGGGAGGAGAGGAGGGATTTTGAAAGAGAGAGTGCGAGGTAGGAAAGGCAAGAGTTTTTCAAACGTTGTCGTTCGAAGGCCTTGAGCTTCGCGAGTAAATAAGTACACAAAGGAAGCTTGCTTCGGAAGAAGTCAACTCTATGGTCTTGCTAAGGGTCAAAGTCAGATGCGAGTTTTGACTTTCATTAGGTTACGCCCGAAGCCATCGCTTTAAATAAGATATATTATTTGAAGTTATATTATTAGATTTTTTCCAATTTTTAAATAGACACGAGAAGTTAAATTGGTATCAAATTATTGTAAAATTAGTTAAAAATTAAATAAAATTAAAAATTAAAAATATCTATAGTTATTGAAGATTAATTGAATTTTATTTATAAAATTAAATTAATCAATTTTTAACAATAAATATTATTAAAATAAATCAAATCAAAAAATTAAAAATTGAACCGTATAGTTAATCGATTCAAGATTTTTACGATTAAACCAGCCAAACTGATCTAGCTTTCTAATCACTGAATTTTTTAATTGTTTTTATAAGAAATTAATTATACAATTATTATTTAATAATTAAATTATTATTAGTAAATAAAAATTTATTATTAAAAGGGTGACACGACTCAAGTATGTCTATTTAAAAATTTATTATTAAAAAGGTGACACAACTCAATTATGTCTATTTCGTATTATTAAGTAGCTAAGGTTATGTTTGATTGCATATAAAGTTTTTAATATAATGAAATGGAATGAAATTATTTACAATGAAACACAACATAAATAGATATAATATTAAAAATTATTGTTTAAAAAGAATGGAAGAATTTATAATATAATATAGTGAAATAATATTTAGACAAAAGATTTATAATATAATATAATATAAATCTGTTTATTATTTTACGTTCCATCCTAAATCTCTCAAATACGTGATTTTTTATTTTTACTATTAAAATAGAATGAGATATACCTTATTCTTTTATCTCATTTCATTCCATTAAAACCCTTAACTAAACATATCCTAATTGAGCATAATTGTTGATCATAGGGACGGTTTTTAATTGAAAAATTGGGCAAAGGGTCCAATAATGTTTTTAACTGAAAACTAGCAATTTCAGAAGTGAGAAATAGGCAGTAGAAAAGAGCAACTGTGGCCATACTTACTGGTACAAGAAAACTTCTACACCGCTGCCACGGCAAGGAGGAATTAGAATTACAAGATAAGTCTTCAACAAATAGCAAACAAAAGACAAGAAGCACCTGCGTCTATTTCTTGGCATATGTAATCAACATTTGATTTTGCTGTATCTTGAATCCCTGAAGTCCATGCATTGCAACCGTGGATTGCATCTCATCTCCATACTCTACAAACGCAATACCAGGCTTTGCTTCCACCATCCTCACCTCCTTGAAACCGGGGTACTGCTGGAAAAGCATTTGCAGCATCATTGGAGTTGTCTCATTTGGAAGATTTTGAATAAATAGTATGTTATTGGGCGGAGCTGGAGCCTCGGGGACCATGGATTTTGCACCACCTGGATAGGGTATTTGCGATAGCTGCACCAATTTAAGGAGAGAAAAGGAGTCATTCTATCAAGAATCAACAGCTCCGCTTGCAAGCCAAGTAAAATTGAACAGGAGTTACTATCCACCCATCTACTCCTACAGTGTTTTCTCAAGGGGGCTGCCTCTTTATTCAGTAACAATACCTTCATCAAGCTTCACAGTTCAAGTACACAGATTTGTACCCCATTCTCTCATTGTTTCTGACCGACAAAATTTTAACATTTTGATAAAGCAATCCAGTAAGTAGTCACTATCGACGTGGAACCTCCCCTAATTACTTTTCATCCCCGAAGGAAAGTGGACATTCATTGGTCAAGTGAACTAGCTGTTATTCTCTGCAACTTCAGGTTTCATCTAGCTCAAATCTAACAAATATATGAGTTCTTTACATCTGATCAGCTACTACCTACTTCTAAACAGGTGAACAGATGAACTATAATTATCAAATCAGTTTACTGCAAATGGAGATTGCATATACAATAACTCATCCACTTGGATCCTAAACAAAGTATATTATAAGTCCAGAAAACCACAGTTATAAAAAAGCAAAAATAAGCTTACTGGTGGCGTTGAACCATAGGCACCAGCATAGGCAGGATTAAGACCCATTCCTGCTTGATTAGCATCATGCTGTTCCTTCTTCTTTTTCCCTGCAATATAAAAGAAAGATACACATCACTCGGGAGAATAAATCCAGCACACTCAATCCATAATGATATGACAAAAACATTTCATCAATATTATTCCTTTTTACTGCAGAAACAATTGACAAAACTACATTTGAGGGTCACATTACATGGAATTGGAATAGCTAGAGCATATACTACAGCCTACCCCTACTAAGCAAAATGCTACATAGTGATGAAACTTACAGGTCCATGTACAATCCTTTCCATATTTAGTTAAAATGCCAAAATGGCACAGTAAGAATCAACATGAAAATCTAATTTGGAGACAGTTTGGTGCACTACAAACTGCTAAATAACACAGTAAATATCAACACGAAAATCTAACTGGAGACAATTTGGTGCAGTAATGCTTACATCTACGTACAATGTGATAGCAGCAACTTTCTCCAACACACAAACACATAAGAAGAGAAGTAGAGTGGTCATACCTTTTTCCTCATGCCTCTTTCTCTTCTCTCGAGGAACAAAAGTACCATCAGCTTTTGCTATGACATCTGATTTAGTTTTTGCGAATTGTATCCTCTGTGCAAATCACAACATGTTCAATCGACTCCAACCCACACTTCATAGCTTATATTCACAATCTTTTTGAAAAGAGGAATAGCCTACCATGGGTTTATCATAGAAAGGGAAAGATTGCATTTGCCTCATAGCGTTAGTAGCGGATTGAACGTCCTCAAAAACAACCCAAGCTTGGCCTTTGTGCTTCAGGGTCTTGAATGCTAGTATTTCCACAATCTTCCCGAACTGTGAAAACACCGCGTTGAGCGATTTCTTCAATTCTGCATAAAAATTAAACACTTTCGAGTAAATATGAAACTGAACTGAAAGAAGAAAGAGAAGGAAAGACAGAGGCAGCAATTACCGTCGATCTTGATTTTCTCGTTAAGGTTGTTGATGTAAATAGTCATGTTGGGAGTGATTTCCGTCCCCGAATTCATGTTATTAGTCTCCTCCATTTTTGCTTCTTCTTCTTGGCGCCAGCAACCACCAACAATTACAATTTTTTGTCAGAAAGGACTGGCGAAACTAGCTATTGCTGAACCGCACTACAATGCAGAGACGGAGCTAAAAGGGTCAGAGAGGAAGTTTAGGCTTGAAAACCTCAAACTGATTAAAACCCTAACAAAGCCCAGAGAGGGAAGAAGAAAGGCAGACGCATTGAGCCTAGTGGAGTCGGTACTATGAAGATTTAGGCTCTTTGTCAAAATGAAAGGCCTCATTTTGGAGCCCTCGAGCTTCTATCAAGTTTGTCATCATTGTGAAGTTTATTCATCCAGGCCCAAAATTGTGTAAGAATTTATTTACATTTTAGCAAAAATCTTCATTATTTTATGAACAAATACTTAAGAGTAACTTGTATATTTAATTTTTTTGGAATTTATTTAAATATGCAATAAAATAAATTTTAAAAGTAATTAAATCATATATAATTAGCATGCTTGGTCTTCTATTTTGAAAAGTGTCAAGTCTCTTATCCTATTTTGAAACTTTAGGTGATCATATACGACGTTATAGCTCGTGAGAATGATGAACAAGTAAAGACAAGACAGAAAAATCTCTTTTGGAGAGATATATGGCCACGTAGAGTGCTACATAGCTATATCTTGACATATACAATTGTGTGGATCAACCGTGTAAATCTTTATAAACGTGTGAATATCAAAGACATACAAGGTTGTGTATACGCCCGTGTGAAAATACACGGTTGTGTGTGGAGACCGAATAATTATCTGTAACCGTATACAATTGCGAGTGAAAGCGGTGTTGAAGATATAAGGTCACTTACACGTAAGGATGGCAATAGGTAAGGTTCGGTTCGGGTATTACTCTACCCAATCCATGTCCATTTTTTTTGACTCAACCCATGTCCATATTTATATCCATTGGTTTTTACGATTTACTACCCATATCCAAATCTATTGGATTGTTCGGGTTTTTGAATATTCATCAAGTTGTATAGCACATAAAAATATAACTTCTAAATATAAAATATAAAGAGTAGATTTATGCGAACGCTCTAAATCAAAATCACTTTAATAATAGTAAGTCAAGATTTTGATTTGTATGTCTTAAAAAACCATAAAATTGGAATAATGAAAATCATAATGTCTAGTGTAAGGACAACATATATTTTTCACAATCAAGAACTAGAACAAAGACTAAAATATCCAAAGCTTCAAATTGTCTTTGCGTGAACTCCACAACATTCAAAATTCTATCTCCATATCATTTTCAATATTATCATCCTATAAGAAAATAAAATATGATGAAAGATGTCACGACTGAAGAGTAAAGTGGAGATTTTAAAGTTGTTTCTTATCAGAAAATATTAATATTTTATTATCTTTAACCATAAATATTCAAGAAAAAAATAGAAAAATAGAGTTAATAAAAAACAGGTAGGGTATGGATATCCATCGGTTCGGGTTATCACTAGACCCATATCCAAATCCATATCCACATCCATTTTTCAGCATCCATTTAAAATCTATTTTTTAGCCTTCATATCCATTTTTTGGGTAGAGTAGTACGGATATTAATCGAGTTGAAAACCCACCGCCATCCCTACTTACACGACCATATAAGTGACTGTGTGTGATGTAGAAAAAAAAATTAGTGATATAAAAGAGAAAAAGATGTAGGTTTTGTAGCTAGTACAACCACAACGTTTAAAAGTGATGAAAAATGGAGAGAGGAGAATAGTGTTGTATTCTCATCCTTGTTTGATTAATTTTGGGATTTATTTGAGTGATTGTTAATTATGATATCAATTTTGGTTTTAATGCTGAAACTTTGTGAGACAACTTATTATTGTGAGGTAAAAGATCAACTTTTCTTTGTAAATCCTTATGGACTTTAGTGAATTTGCTTGTCGATTTGACTCGTGATTTTTTCATTTACATTAAAAGCTTTTTCACGTAAATCTTAGTGTATCTTTCATTTTTGACTTTTTTATTCTCGTATATGATTTGTTGTTATAAGTTGAAGAGTTCTTTCCCATCATTGATATTTGATTGCTCATTAACTACCTATTTGGTCCTATTTTTTCTTTGGCCTTTTGTTGTTATTTTTATAAAAAAGAAACAACTCGTTATAACGTGTTTGGTTGAGTATTTTTGCCATTTTTTGTCTTCAAAAATAAGAAAACCTACACAACTTTATGAAAACAAAAAAATAACGTTTTCATGTGTTTTTAAAACATCTTTTTTCAAAAAAACAACTTCACATATGTTCTGCCGTCTTTAGTGTTTTAAACGACTCCTGCATCTTTAATGTCTTTTGTGCTCAGATTTCTCCATTTGAGGTATATCATTTTCCTATTTCAAATGCTTCTTTGTTTATTCTCACATTTGTTGCTATTGCTTTTAGGTTCTTTTTGTTCCTTGCCATCAAAGATTTCTTAGTAATTAGAAGTTAACGAAAAAAACCTACCACCTTCACCACCTTCTCTTTCGATACTTGGTCATCTCTATCTCCTCAAACAACCATTTCACTGAAGCATTAAAAAATCATCATAATTGAAAATAATTGTGTTACTATAGCATAATTGAAAATAAACTGTTAGTCCAACTTCTCTATCCTTTAGTTATGCATTTCTATTTTCTTATGCTTACCTGCGATAAGTTTGTTTGTTCCCAACATCTCTATCCTTTAGTTATGCATTTCTATTTTCTTGTGCTTACCTGTGATAAGTTTGTTTGTTCCTCTTTTCCCTCACTTCTTTTTCGTGTTTTGTTCCCCAGTTATGTAGCTTCCATTATTTTTCTACCATAGTTAGCTTTGCGTTTGTTATCTTGAGTTGATTTAGTTGGATATTTTGTTATGAATGCCTTTCTCAAGCCCTTTTACTAATTTACTATTTTTCCTTTTAAAAGAAAAATAATTAAATTTTCTAACAAAATAATTCCCTTCTTTGGTGGTTTCTTACCTCTTTCTTGTGTTCAACTTTTGATTAGATTTGGTGGAATCTTTAATAGCCTGGTGAGAAAAGCTTTTACTTCTCTCTAATATTTTTTCACTTGCATGTTCTCTTGTTTTGCCAATCTACCAGTTCCTTGGTTTTAAGAACACATATGTTCAATTATTAAGGGGGCTTATTAAAAATGAATGTGTTGGTTTATGCCCTTGCAGCCAATTTATGGTTGTACTTTAATTGTATAAAATTTGTTTTATTCAATAAAAGACATTCTTTATCTTTATGCATTTTAATTATTTAATTATTAATCATAAAGATAAAATCCCTGGAATAATTGTTATGCAATTAGAAATTATAATG
>JANKOE010000009.1:31627211-31638432 GCA_026284465.1 Erythroxylum citrifolium | reverse complement strand
CAAACTAAAACCTCAAATTAATTTAAACATGCCTCGAACAAAATTTCAACATGGTTAAGGCGAATCGGGGCCCAACAATTTTATAGGTAGTAAAGTGGGATTCACTTTTTTAAAAATTAAAATATATTTATTGATAAATGTGGGCCCACATTGCACGCGCACAAACGCAACACAACTGAAGTTTCACCATATTTTTACAGTGCATCGCTCCGTAAGGCAAAGATGAACAAGTCGTACCTCCATTGAG
Source organism: Erythroxylum citrifolium (assembly GCA_026284465.1). Taxonomy (NCBI): domain Eukaryota; kingdom Viridiplantae; phylum Streptophyta; class Magnoliopsida; order Malpighiales; family Erythroxylaceae; genus Erythroxylum; species Erythroxylum citrifolium. The sequence goes on along the minus strand of JANKOE010000009.1, from coordinate 31,638,185 downwards.
CCAAAGAAGAAGTGGTTTACACTCTTTGTCACGTTCAGTCTTAGTGAAATAATAGTAGAAAACTCAGCCTGCAGATTAATTCACTGTAATGTAACCACCGTACTGGTTGAATCTAAATATATTTACCTTTTGTTTAAGTAGTGTCTTGATTATATTTTTCTCCTTCAAACCAGCTTGTGAACTGCAATCTGTGTGGAACTCATTCAATTGTTCCGGTGCCTGAAAATCACTAGTGTCGACGCCTGAACTTACCTTCAAATTGATGTTATAAAGATTGCGAAATGCTTCATTCCTTTTTCCCTAAACTTGAACTACAAAAGACGTTATCAGAATCAGAGAGAACACTGTAACAAAACTTGAGGTCTTGGCCATGGCGTTTCCGTTTCTGATATTTGCATCAGAAGAATGGGCTTTGGTTCTGCCTGATTCTGACGGGACTGAACGTTGTCGTTTGCATCCATGAGTTGACTGCGTTCTACAGTGATTTCGACGTTGAGATCCCTGCAAAACAAAAAAGGCACGTCGGGGGTTGTGACCCGATTAGCCCCTCCGACGCTCAAGTTAGTGATTTGGTGAAGGTGAAGGTCAGGCTGCCGAAACAGAGAAAGCTAAGTTATAGTTGCGTACCTCTATCACAATGAGATCATACCTTATATACGAGATGGATGCTAGGGTTAGGTCTTTACGTAGACTCCTACTTCTGCATGAAAAGTTTTCTCCTGCTAATGAGCTATAGAAAATATGGATCGAGCTTGGGCTTGGCATCTTGGATGAATGGACCGATCGGCCCACGGGTCGTTGTGACTGAGCCCAGACCCAACACGACCGACCCGACCAATATTTATGAAAATTTCTTTTTGGGAGATAAATTATTAGTGTCAACATCATTCCTATTTAGGTAAAAAGTGCATCTCATTTATTTGCTTTGAGTTTTACATTTTCTCAGTTATTTTTTAAATCTAAATACTGAGTAAAAATTTGAAATTTGATTATGAATATGATAATATTTTAAATTTAGGTTGAATTTTCTATTTTTTGAATTGAAACTCAATTTAAATTTTGAGTATGATTTATTTTTCTTTTATTTCCTATTTCAACTGCAGCTTATTTAGATAAATTGAAAATTTTCAGTTTGATTATTGAAGTTTATTTGGTTAAATTTTCTCTTTCATTTCCTATATATTATAGTTGACTGTTTTTATCTCTTATTTCCTTCTTTACTTGCAATTTATATCCCATTCACTTATTAGGTTATAATTAGCATTTTTGATTTATTTCGACTAATTTTGTATTTGTAAATTATTAATAAAATATGTTATCAATATTTCTATAATATAGATATTGTTGTTAATCTGGTAAAAAGTAGATCACTATTAGTGTTTGATGTTTAAAATTACTTGAAAAATCGACAATAAATATTGAATATGATTTCTTTTTTAATATAAGATATTAAATTTGGCTCATAGTTTTTTTCCCTTGTGGTAGATGTATAATATGATCGATATATATTTGTAATAAATGGCCGATTTATTGTTGTTATGTTGCACCTACCTACTTTTTCTAATTCCATACATATGCTTTTATTCTTTTTCCAATTCAATTGTATTATGATTATTTTATATGATGTTGTCTAAAAACATTTGTCTAAAAGTGAGTGAAAAAAAAAACGAGCAGAATAGTTAATATCCTAAATAGGAGCTATCTATAAATTTGTTAAAAGAGTACTTTTTTAAGTGAAAATTATAATAAATTATATGAAGATAGTTTTAAACAACCTAATAAAATTTTAAGTGATAGAGATTCGTATTTATGATAATGTTAACAATTTGAGTAACGATAAATATGTACAAAATGCATCCAATTAAAAGTAGACGAGCAACTGATCCATCTATTGGATATTGAATGCAACAAGTTGATGTGACGAAAAGGCAATAAGCAAAAGTTACATCAGCACAATACAAACATTGTAAGTGAACATAAGAATCAAGAACCTTTCCCCCCAAAAAAAAAAAAAACCATAAGAACCAAGATGTAAAAAGAGGTAAGCAAAAGAACAAGGGTTACGTAAAGCTCTGTATCAAATCAACTGACATCCTTAAGTCTTTTGATTAAAGCATCCAGTGATTTTTTCTTTGGGTTTTGCTTGGCTCCCCTGCTACCAAAAGTCCCAAAAAGACGATCGGTAGAATCTTTGAGCTTCTCTGATATTGTCACCACTTTCTTATAATCCAAAGCATTGTAACTCCTCTCCCTGATCACAGCATTCAAGAAATTCTCTGGATTGTTGCTCAAAAGCAAATTAATCAATTGCCTAGCTTCAACGAGAGCTCCTTTCAACTGACTTACTTCCCCTTCAGAAAACAAGGGAGATTGATTATCTGCAAAAGATTCCAGCAAACGAATATCTACGTCAATCCCCATCACAGCATTAACATTAAACCTCTTCACCGAGTCCGAAAGTAAAGCTCCTACAATTTTCTCTGATACGTGAGAAAGAACATCTTGTAAAACCTTTTTAAGGACCTCAGTTGGCAAAATCTGTTGAGCAGTAGAAACCAAAGTTTCCAGATATATTATAACTTCATTCACGTATTCATTACCACTCTGTACATGCTCGTCAGCCATCCAATTCACATTCTCAATTAATGTCATGAAGCCATCAACCTTCTGTTTGAGCAAACCAGATAACATCTCTTCAGCTGCATCACGGGCATTGGTTAATGGAAACTGCCTCCTACCCCTCTCCACTGTTCGCAAGGGTACACCTGAAAGCTGAGCAGCATGACGAAAGAAGAAATCACAAGCTCGCTCCATTACAGCCATATTAGCTGCGACCTGCATAGCCTGTGAAACCCCGTGGACTGAAGTATTAATAATCTTCAGCAAAGCTCCATCTAAAACCTCACTTAAAAGCCTATCCAAATATTTCTTAACAACATCAAAGAATTCAAGTTGCCCACCATATGACATATAACTAACAGAATCCTCAATAAAAGATCGTACAATTCGACAGCAGTCAGGCACCGTGGAAGAAAATGGCGCAACATAAGGAAAAGCTGGTACAATATCAGATATTTGTAACTGAAAAGAAAGAACATTCATCGAATACTCGTATTCTTTCTTCATCAACATCTGTTCAAACTTATCAGCAGCGAGCGCCTCTGCAGTTTGCTTACGACAATCAGAGAGTAGTAGCTCATGGTATTTATCCCTATGCTTGCTTAAAACATCTAACAAAGCATCCACAGGGTACCCGTATCTACGTAGTGTAACCCCAAGCAAGCTCACATAGTCCTTTATCAGTAAAAGATGATTTGCTGTTTGCATTCTAGAAAACTGATCTTCTAACACTGAACACATCTTACTTACTGCAGTCTCCCACAAATTCTCCACTTCTAATCTCGAAATTAAACCCCCTCCAGTCCTCAAAATTCGATCTTCCACTATAAAAAATCCAGCAATTTGTGCAAAAAATGTTTGATGAGATTCAAGAAACGGAGTCATAGACGAGACCTGAAAGTCAGATGTTAACTGAAGCTTTCTGTTCTCGAAATAATACCGCTTAAACCGATCTTCAAGTCCTAATGTTTGGTGTACATGGTAAGCTCTATACAAGGGAGTTAAATCAAATCCTAACAATCCACTACCGCCGTTAGCATAATCGTCCTTACCGTCATCTACGATCCCGCCATCAAATCCATCCTCATCGTCTTCCTCTTGCAACGCGTAGACGCAGTCTCGCAAACTCAGTCGGCTCTGTTCTTCGGCTTGTCTCTGTTTGACTCTAAGATCCTCTTCTCGTTGCCTCGCAGCCGAGGCTTGACCGATCGCGACTTGACCTAAATTACGACTCACGACTCGGATCTCCACAAGCCAATCCCCAAACTCCTTGCTCACTTTCCTCTCTATATAAGATCGAATCTCCGGAATCTTCTTCTCTAACATCTTCTTCAATGTAGACGATGGCGTTTTATCCAAGAAGTCTCTTTCGATAGCGTCCGCGCACTTCAAAGCCATGTAGAAGTTTCCACTGGAAAAATGGCCGTTCGCTCTGGAACAAAGCTCTATGAGTTTAATACAGGTGGCGACTTGGGAAAGCGCCAAGTGAACGTTCTGAGATACGGTTTGCGCTTCAAGATAGGCGTCGAGTGAGGCCAGGAGAGGTCCAGCAACGGACTGGAGCTTTGAGTTGGACTCCGAGAGAGCGGATTTGAGAGAATCGACGTCGGATAGAAGAGATCGAAGGTCGTCGACGGCGAGAATGAAGTCCTGATAGTGAGCTTTGCAGACTTCTTCGATTTCGGACTCTTTGGAGCGAGCGAAATGGCGGAGGTTGTGGAGGAGCGTCTCAGGGCGACCGCCAGCGAAGGCCTTGCGGATAAATGGTCCAAGGTCTTCGCCATCGCAGATGGTGGTCGAGAGGAGGAGCTGCTCTTGCTTTTCGGCGGAGTTATCAAGCTCTCCGTTGACCGGAGCCACTTTCCGCCGAACCTTCGTTGAATGCATTGTTTGGTCTGTCCAAACCGTAACGGAACAATGAAGAAAAGGCAGGAAGTGGTTAATTTGGACAGATAGATGAAGAAAGTTTAACCAACTTGACAGGCGCCGCAAATAAGGAGGGTATTTTTGTAATTTCCTCTTAACAAATACTGGTAACCTGACTACTGCGGTGAGTCGACGGTGAGGTGACCTGTCTGGATTTTCCCTTGAAGTTTATAGCACAAAACTTTAGGATATATCCCTTTAATTATTCCAATATAATAAATTATATGCTCTACCTAAACCCTATTAAAATATAATTATTACAGGATAATAAATTATATGCTCTACCTAAAACCTTCAAGAAGTAAAGGCTTTAGGTAGAGTATATAATTTTTTATTCAACCAAATAATTAGATCGGAATTAAAAATAAATAGACCTTTAGATATGCAAATGTTGATAAGGATTCCATTTTTTCATAGAGAGGCCATATTTCCATAGCCAAATCATTTTGAAAATATATGATTTAGTCTGTGCTTTCAAAATTGGACCGAAAGTTAAACCGATAAAATAAAAAATTTAAGGTTTAATTGATGTTAGACTCTCGTAAAGCTTATTAAAGATCTAATAAATTGAAGAATTTGAAAAAATTGAAAAAGATGATTTTTATTTATTAAAAATTTTAAAGTTTAACTGAAAAAAATTATTAAATAAAAATTAACCAGTTTATGTTGATTAATTGATTAGTTGACAAAAATTGGTTGATAAATTAATATTTTCATCGATTTTTTACAACAAAAATTATTAAACTAAATTTAAATATGAACCGAAAAGTTAGTCGGTTTAAAATTTTTACTATTTAACTGATCAAATCAGTTTGATTATTAAAACATTCAATAATACTTAATATATTAGTTGAGTGAATTGATTGGTTTAACAATTTTTGAAAGAGAAAATAAAACAATGTTATTTTCAGGTCGTTTATTTTTCTTTCTTAATTAAAATACTTTAATAAATATGAATTATTTTAAATTATTTATAATATTAGTCTTCTTCGAGGGATTTAAATATAAATGGTATGAAAAGATGTTGCAAGTTCTTTAATACGCGGGGCTTGGCTTCGGTTAGGTCCTAGGTTCGATTCCTTGCTAGTCCCTCTTGTAAGAGCCTGAGGCAGCCGTGGTTTTACCTATGGATGGAGAACTAGTGAGGTCCTCTGTGATGAGATGTAGCCGCTTGACCCTCTGCTGAAATGTAACCACTTGACCCTTTGAGAGGTGAGTCCGCTTGGCCCGTCTGTGAGGTTTATTCGAAAAAAAAACAATTCTTTAATACCTTACTAACTTAACGGTAATTTATGTTATTAGTAATACAGCCTGGCATAAAAAGAGAGTCCCTTTTTATCCATTTTAATTAATTAAACACAGAAACGACACAGGTCCATCCTGTCAATAGAAGTTGAACCAACTCCACCGTGTACAGTACACTGCCCCCACGGACACGTCATCCTCACTCACAGTAGTACATACACATATACCCACGAAGCGATGAGACTTTTTTTCGATCTGCCTTCGGGTCATTTTCCAACGAGATCAAATGAACATTGGACTTTTATGAACAATTATATGCGGGTCCAAGCCCAATCTTGCTTCACAATGTCTTAAAACCCTAGCGAGTATCCTTCTTCACCAAACGGAATTTTGTCTCTCTGCAATCAGCAGCCAATATGGTGAACTTCTTCTCTATTCTCCCAAAACCATTACTCTTACCTTAACTATATCTTTCTATATATGATTTTTTTTTTGGTGTCTAAGTTGTTTAACTTGGTGATTTCAGGGTATTGATTTGAAAGCCGGAGGCAAGAGCAAGAAGACCAAACGCACTGCCCCTAAATCTAATGATATTTACCTCAAGCTCCTTGTCAAGGTCTTTAGCTCTCGATTTTTTTAATGTACTGTGCTTGGATTGGATATTTCTTAGGTATTGAATGGCTTGGATCTGTTGACAGTTGTACCGGTTTTTGGTGAGGAGGACGGGAAGTAGGTTCAATGCGGTGATTCTGAAAAGGCTCTTTATGAGCAAGGTCAACAAGGCTCCTCTTTCACTCTCCCGCTTGGTTCGTTTCACGAAGGGCAAGGTTTGTTTCTATCTGTTGTTTCATGTTTTTGTCATTTCTCAAAGATGGTGTGTTTTATTGCCTGGTTCCGGTTTCTGTGTGATTTTTAGGATTGTTAAAGCAATATGTTCATTGATCGGATTGATACTTTTCAGGAGGATAAGATTGCGGTGCTTGTTGGAACTGTGACCGATGACATTAGGGTATATGAGGTCCCTGCTTTGAAGGTTACTGCCCTGAGGTTCACTGAGACTGCTAGGGCTAGGATTGAGAAGGCTGGTGGAGAATGCTTGACCTTTGATCAACTTGCTCTTCGAGCTCCACTTGGGCAGAACACGGTATGACCTTTGATAAGAACTTTAATCCCAATTTTCTTTTCATATACTTTATAACCTATCAGGTTTCTTCCTTTTTCTTTGCATCATTCTATTTAATGTAATAGAATACAAAATTGCCTTTTGCGGTTGTTGGGTTACTTAAGTTTTTTACCTTATGCTTTTATACTAAGTCCTATTGATCACTAGTTAGTAGTGAGTAATTGTGCCAAATTTTGTGGTTGGAGGCTAGATACTAATGGCTTTGTACTCTTATCCATTTTGTTTTTTGGAATCCATAAGCAATTGTTAAGACCGCAGTGTGGTCAATCCAAATTTCTGTGGAATTCATAAGCATTCATTGTCTACCATGTGTGAGATTTTGTGCTTCGTTGTCAATAGTATATATGAATATGTACAAACTCACACATGTTTTCTATCAGTAATTGGCCTTCATTCAGGATGTTTTCTATCTTTGAGGATATGGTTCTTGCAGGTTCACTTTAAAAAAAAAAGGTTCTTGCAGGTGATATTTTGTAATTTTGATACGATCCCTTCCTCTGTACCTTTTAGCCGCGTTCAAATTCTTAAAGACAATGGGATATGGAAGAAGGAATGATAGAAGGATGTGCATGAATGCACGTGTCATTAATTTATCAAATGCTATGATCTGGGTCTTTTTACGCTTTTGGCTTTCTTTAATGCACTTTGAATCGATTAGCCTTGGGATAATGATCGGAACTTTGCAGGTTCTTCTGCGAGGTCCCAAGAATGCTCGCGAGGCTGTTAAGCACTTTGGACCAGCTCCTGGTGTACCACACAGCCACACTAAACCTTACGTGCGATCAAAGGGAAGGAAATTTGAGAGGGCTAGGGGAAGAAGAAATAGCCGTGGCTACAAAGTTTGAGTTCTTAAACTTGTCTGAGAGATAAAGATTAGCCTATTAAAAGCAATCAGATTCACCTATTTATCTCAACATGCAAATTGGTTTCACTTAGAATTTTCAGCTCTGTATGGTCTTGGTGTGTAACTTTTGCAGTTTTGTTCAACATTTCAATTTAAACGAACTATTTAGGGGATCACCTGAGAATCAATATTATTAAGCTTGGATACGTGTTTCTTGTTTTTTTCAGGCTGTGACTCATTAGCAACTTATGTATGTCCAACTCCATCTTCTGTTTCAATTTATTACTCCTTCCCCAGGAAGTGCCAATGCCATGAGCTCAAAGCTTTGTAGTCTCCTCATTTATATGCGGAAATCGGTATATACAATTAAAAGAAGCTAAACATGCAAGGAAGCAGGAACGTAACCGATCACTGACATTATGTTCCACTTGAATAAGCTCAAAACATCACACTAGTAGGTTTCCATTTTCCACCAATTGTCAAAAAAGCTGATGAACTGAAAAGTGTAAACTTAGAAACTAATATATAAAATATTCCAGGGATAGCAGTGACGTAAATAAGAGGCCTACTCGAAGTTGAGAAAGTAATGTAGACACTTATTTTCTGCTAAATATAACAAATATTAGATCTACGCTACCAAATGCCAAAACCTAGAGATGGATACTAAGGAGCTGGTCAATGGTAGAAAGAAGTCAAACTGCAGTTTAAAACTTCTTAATGAAGTCGTATATATGCGTGCTGACCTCATCTGGCTTTTCTTGTTGCAGAAAGTGAGCCACTCCTGCCATTACAACAACTTCTTGTAAATATGGCACAACTTTTCTAAAGGCCCCATTGTGTATGTATTCGTTAACTCCCGGGGTGTTGTAGGTTATGTCCAAATCCCCAACCAAGAACTTAACTGGTACTGTGATCTGTAATCCATCCCAGGGTGCCATCAGCTCCCAGCTTCTGCAACAAACAAAAATTTGTCACTTCAATGCCTCCACAATTAGATAGGAAATTCTGATCCATCCTCCATCTACGTGAAGCTATAAGTTGCTATTGCAATCTTCTGACTTACAGGTTCATGCATCGATAGTAGTTCAACCCTCCAGTGAAGCCCTTCTGGTCATATTTGCTAGCATAGTAGTCGATATCTGCATCTGACAGCCAAGAAGGCATATCTCTAATGACGGGCAAACCTCTGAATCCAATTTCTTTAGCTATACATGGTGGTTTTGGATTGCGAGATGTAAGAAATCTTCTAATTATTGCACTTGTTTCCATTTGGGCGAAGTCTTCTTCGATTTCTCCAGGTTCCTGCCAAACAATTTGGTTTTTGTTCTCTGCTTTTTAAGTCAACAAACTAAGAACAATGAACTATACGCAGAGCACTATCAAAAGAAAACAAAATCCAACATCAGATTGGCCATCTAAAGTACCGTCAGTCAATGATAGCAACAAGATCATAATCCAGGTCAATGCATCTTGAAGTTTAAATCATTGGCAGAGATTATATCAAAAAGAGAAAGTACCTATGACACGAGTTATAAGACTCTTATTGATCTACAAAAAACAAGGAAATCCCACAACAATAAATCCCGAAAGGGCCGAAACTGAAATATGAAAAACCACCGAAAAGGCCAAAAGGTCATGTAATTATATACCTGAAACCTGCAAATATAGTAATCATCGCCGAACAATTCCCGGTATTTATCAACAGGCCTCTTCACAGGGTTTCTAGGAAACAACGCGATGCTCATGTTAACCAAGGCCTTGACTCTGTCAGGCCTAAACAAGCAAAAGTTCCAAGCGATCATCGCGCCCCAGTCATGACCCACCAAGAACACTTGCCCAATACCCAAAGAGTCAAGCAACCCCACAAGGTCGCCAACGACATGGAACACCGTGTACTCGGAAACAGAAGCCGGCGCGTCGGTATCACCGAAGCCGCGAAGGTCAGGAGCTATGCAGCGATAGCCGAGAGCAGACAGGTGAAGAAGCTGGTGTCGCCAGGTGTACCAGAGATCGGGAAATCCGTGTAAGAAGAGGATTACTGGCGAAGAGTTCGAGCCGGTTGATGCTACGTGCATCTTAATGCCGTTGGTGGTCACCGTTGAGTGGTTAATCTTCTCCATATCCCCCAAATTCTACAGTTGCCCTCTGCTGTGGAGATTTAGGTTTGGATTGAACTCCAATTCTGACACAACCATGTAAAGAGTTTAACATTCGCAGCCATAGAGGCAAAGAGGTCGACTTTTCGCACTACACGACGAATGACACAAGAAAGTGGGCGACTTTAGAGTAATTTTATGTGATTTAAATTATAGTATTAGAAATTTAGAATTGACAGACTTAATAATTTCTCAGCTTACGCTAAATTTAAAATATAAAATAACGTAAATTTTTGTTATTGAATTTAGGTTTAATTTGCGTAGGTTCAAACCTACTCTGAAGTCTAAATAAGAACACAACTACGAAGCAATACAACTTAGAACATTGTTTGTAACCCACTTCACTTCTAAGAAAGAAAGCCAATATCACAAGTGATAAAAAAAAAAAAGAACTGATGAGTTCCTTTTCTATTCTGACCACCAGGCAATCACACAACAGGATGAGAAAATCTTATTCTTGATTGCAACATATTTAATCACTACAATATTCAGTGAAACATGTGAGCAAACATGATGGATATGGAAGTCATAGATGAGAACTTCTTAATGAAGTCATATATGTGTTTGGTTGATTTCCTTTGCCTTTTCTTGGATTAGGCAATGAGCAACTACTTCCATTACCACCACTTCTTCAAGCCGTGGAACATGTTTTTTCATTCCACCATTATTTATATGTTCCTTACCCCCCGTTTGGTTGCTGTCCCCGTTGCCAGGGATAGAGCACAGAACAGAAAATTCTTGTCACTTCCACCTGTTTGCTTCGTGTCTTCGGCGTTTTGTCACCTGACTTCGGTAAACAAAGACAAATAAAACCTGTCGCTCGCCAGACCCACGGACAAGAGACACTCTGACTTTGCCTCCGCCACATTAGGTCAGCCGTTGTCGAAATAGCCCCTGCCTCTCTCTCGTTTGTGGTCTCTCCGCCGGCTCACCTGCGTCTCCCTCAACCATCGTCTCCCTCAACCGTGGAACTGTGCGTCTCCCTCAACCGTCGAACTGTG
>JANKOE010000009.1:31615701-31627111 GCA_026284465.1 Erythroxylum citrifolium | reverse complement strand
ATTTGCACTATTTTCTGTCTCTGTCCCCTACAACCAAACACATCTGTCCTGGAGACGGAGACAAGATTCTCTGTTCTATCCACCATCAACCAAACAGCTTTCTGTCTCCAGTTTCTGTTCCGTCCCGTCCTGTTCCGTCCCGTCCCGTTCCGCCTCTAGCTACCAGAGACGCTAACCAAACGCAGCGTTAGTACCGGGGACATGATAGGTGACGTCCAGGTTGCTGACGATGAACTTCACTGGCACATTTATCTTCGACTCCGTCCAAGGCGCTGTAAGCTCCTATGTTCTGAAACAACGAAGTAATTAAGAAGGATGCTATTCATTGTTTAATCATGATGAGTAAATGTATATATACTCATATATACCACACATTTGTTCATGGCCCGATAATAAGTGAGGCCTCCAGCGAAGCCTGACTTTTCAAATTTGCTCGAGTAGTATGAGATATCTTCTGAAAGCCATGAAGGCAAGCTTGGAGGGACCCCTGGCTCAGTGTGAAATATGTCATTTTTTTTGGTAACAAGAAGGGTTTGGATCTCGAAGAGTGAAAAACCTTTACAACACACAGTTGTTGCAGGTTTAGAATACAATTTTGAATATTGTTCTTAACCTCTTCAGGATCCTTAGACACGACGAGTACACTCAGAATAAGAATATGAAATTCTGAAGCAATCCATAACTTAATTTGAACTTTTGTGTTAAATGATTTCCTATAAGTTTGTGATTGATGCAGCAGCTACAATACTTCTGATATAGGAGATTGAAGACATTAAAATACCTGAAATATGCGGATATAGTATTCGTCACAAAACAACACCCAAAGCCCATATAACAGGTTTGACTTATGGACTCTTGGGCACGAACGCAACGCTAGTGTTGACCAAAGCCTTGATTCTGTTAGGTCTAAAGAAGCAAAAATGCTAGGCCACAATCGGCCCCCAATCATGGCCAACTAGATATACCTGTTCAAGTGTGGAGATATACCTGTTGTGGAGATATACCTGTTCAATTCTCTGAGAGTCAAGAAGTCTGACAAGGTCGCCGATGATATGCAGTGTAGTGTACTCGGAAGGTGAGGCTGGCGCGTCAGTGTCGCCGTATCCACGGAGGTTGGGCGCTATGTAACGGTAACCATGGGAGGATAGAAAGAGGAGCTGGTGACGTCATGAATACCAGAGTTTAGGAAATCCATGCAAAAAGTGTATTACGGGCCTTGTCTCGGTTGATGCTACGTGCATGTTTATGCCATTTTTGGCAACTGTTATATGCTCTATCTTTTCCGTGTTTTTGACACTCCTCCGGATTCTTGGTATTCTTATTTATACAAGAGTCTTCATAAGTTCACATTTAATCATATACTCAAATCTTTAAAAAAAGAGAGCAATACAATAGCCTTAGGCTACCATTCGAGGGAACGAAATCCCCGTAATATCTTCCAATATAATACTCAGACAGCCCATTGGCGGTGATTGGAAAAAAACAACGCCAAGTTCAAAAGACATTGCATAGTTGGCTAACCAGTCCACAAGTCTGTTGCCTTCGCGAAATACATGTCGAATCTGTAACACCCAAATACCCCCTGGGAGGATACATGGATGCCACCCAAGACAGTACAATCAAATCAGACAATTTCACACATATATTACATATCGTAATCGCAAACTCATGTCTTCTAACCCTTAATTTGGGGCGTTACAGAATCTTTACGGTCCATTCTCTAGCCAGCAACTGTTGAATCCTCAACACCAGTGTATTATGTTCTTGTCGTCGGTGTCCCGAAGAAGAGAGGATATTAATGACTACCAGGGAATTGATCTCTAGTTCTATGCGCTTGTACCCGATGTCCCAAGCAAGATTCTGACCCGAAACACCCCCTAACTCTGCACCCATAGATGTACAAAAATCAACATTATGAACAAACCCTCCTAAGAACAAACCCTCCTAACCAAGTACCATACCTATCCCGCAAAGCTCCACCTGCTGAAGCACGAGATGAAGAATATTTATAAGCCCCATCAGTGTTCAATTTGACCCACCCTGTAGGAGAGTGAGTCCAACTTATCATCTTCTCCACCCAAGTCCTTAAGGTCACCACAGCACGTCCAAGAAAAGCCTTGGCCTTATAAATCCACGATACATAATCTAAAACTATCAGCGTAGGATTATCCGGCCATAAGAATTTTTCATCAAATATTTGTTGATTCCTCCATAACCAAAGAAACCAACATGAGGTGCCAAAAATGACAGACCACGCAAACCCATACACCACCTGTATGTTTTGTAAGTTGCTGTGTAACCACTCACTTCTGTTTTAAGTAAAGAAGCTAGGACTGATGAAATCGCGTGGGAAAGTCAGCCAAAAGTTATGAGCGTTGGAGCAATTTCTAACTACGTGTTGATTCGTCTCATCATCACCGCACCTTGTGCAAGAGGCATCAGCCGTTAAGTGACGAGTACGTCGTTGATGATTAGAAAGGAGAATGCCCTGCGAAAGAAGCCAAAGGAATGACCGAATTCTCTGCGGACTTGGCCATTGCCAAATGAGTTTCTAGTGCCTACTGTTTAACGAAGGAGTGGTTGTGGCAATTAACGCATATGCAGAGGCTGTGGTGAAGGCACCCATCACCGATTCACCCCATATAATATTATCAGGACCATGAGTAAGTGTGAAATCCCACATCGGTTGGAGAGGAGAACGAAGTACGCCTTATAAGGGTATGGATACCTCTCCCTCTCAGGCGCGTTTTTCCAAGGATAGGAAGAGAAAAATTGTGAGGGGCAACCCAAAACAGACAATATCTATGGGAATGAAGTACGCCTTATAAGGGTACGGATATCTCTCCCCTCAGACACATTTTTTCAAGAGGGAGAAAAGAAAAACCGTGAGGGGTTTGGCCCGAGTAGCAACCCAAAGCAAACAATATCTGTGGATGGTTGGTCTGAGATGTTACAAATAGTATCAGAACCGGTACCCAAACTATTGTGCCAGTTAGGCTAGGCCCTAAGGAGGTGGATTGAGAGATCCCACATCAGTTGGAGAGGAGAACGAAGTATGCCTTATAAGGGTATGGATACCTCTCCCCCTCAGACACATTTTCCTAAGAGGGAGAAAAGCAAAATCGTGAGGGGTTTGACCCGATGAGCAACCCAAAGCGGACAATATCTGTGTGCGGGTGGTCTGAGATGTTACAGTAGGAGTTGGGGAAAGAATACTTGCAATTGCTAAACATACAGCTACCGGTAATAGATCCTTAAAAAGGGCCCAATTTCATCTGCTGCTAGCTTGCCTAAAGTGTTGTACCAGCAGATGGAGTTGCACCTCTGGAATTATGGAGGTGGCCATCGCAATAAGCAGGCCCAAATTGAGAATCCAAACATCCAACCAAAACATTGTTTTCCCACCATTTCCAAATTGCCACTTGATGCTAGATAAAACGTGTGGCCAGACAAAAGCTATACTGCACCAGACCATGGATCCCCTTGTGGCAGCAAGAATAGTAAGCAAATGGTTCACATCAAATTTGTACTTAGCTTGAAGTACCCGAACCCAAAGCGCATCCTACCTGGTAACGAGGAACCAGTCGAGTTGTGTGAGGAGGGCATCATTCTGAATTCTTATACATTTTAGGCCAAGCCCCCTAAAGTCTTAGGTTGACAGATGGTTTCCCAATTCACAAAACTAGCTTTCCTTTGTTCGGTGGTAGAACCCCATAGGAAGGAGCAGATAATTTTCTCTTAGTCATCACACAATTTTCAGGGAAGGCGTACGGTTTGCATGGCATAGATTGGTAAGGCTGAAAGTACTGATTGGATTAGCGTGATTATGCCTGCCAAACAAAGGTGCTTAGCTCGCCACTCTTTCAACCGCTGTTGCACCTTGTCTAAAATATACTGGTAGGTGCTTTGAGATGTTCGTTCATGAATAAGTGGTACCCCCAAATACTTTTCGAGGTTGTTAGCGAGTTCAAATCCCAGTTTTCTACTAATGGATTGAGCTAGATGTCGGGGAATGTTGTTAGAGCAAAAACATCAAGTTTTATTCTTACTTACTTGCTGTCCCGACGCCCTGCAGAATGTCTCCAATGTCTCCTAAATGAAGTCAACCTGATCATCTTTGATTTCAGCAAAGAGGTTGAGGTTATCGGCGAAGAAGGGATGTGAAAGTCCTGGTCCATTTTGACTGAGTTTTATCTGTGTCCAGTTGCCCTGAGTTACCGCGCTATCGATCAAATGTCCCAAGCACTCCATACACAGGACAAATATCTAGTGTAATAAGGGGTTGCCTTGTCGAATGCCATGGGTCGGAGTGAAACTTTCTGAAAGTTCGCCACCCCAATTCACCTGCATTGAGACGACCGTGATGCATTTCATGATAAGGCTGACCAGAGTCAATGGGATGCCGATGTCTATGAGGGTATGATGAATAAAGTCCCAGTTTAGTAGATCATATGCCTTGTCCAAATCCACCTTGATGGCGAGGAATCTAGATTTGCCCTTCTTTTTTTTCATGGAATGAAGCACCTCCTGTGCGATGATGATATTGTCCGTGATCAACCTGCCTGGGACGAAGCTGCATTGGGTAGGCACAACCAGATCCTGCAGATAAGGCTTGAGTCTGTTGAATATGATCTTGGTTAGTGCCTTGTAAACCACCGAGCATAGGCTAATAGGTCGGAATTGTTGAATGGATACCGACTTAGGTATTTTAGGATTAGGGCCAAGATTGTTCTATTAATTGTTGACTCCTAACCTTCATGTTGAAACACCCTTTGAATAAACTGCACCATGGAAGGCTCAACTGTAGTCCACTGGTTTTGAAAGAATATAACATGGAAGCCGTGTACAGGTGTTTGAAAAAACTTTTTGCCATTCTGAGAATTGTAGTAGAACTAGAAACCATATGACCATCGGCGTCTTTGAGGGAATGAAGTCGGATCTGTCTTCTTTTCCCTATAGTGACAGCATGGTAAAATTTAGTGTTATGATCGCCATTCGAAGTCCACTGACACCGAGCTCTTTGATGCCAAAACAACTCCTTCTCATATAGAACTTTCTCCAAGTCCGGCCTAAGGAGCACTTCAAGGTCCCTCAAGTAAGCCGAGTCTCAGGTTTCCAAAGATTTCTAAATACCGTCCATTCTGGCCAGCAAAACCTTTTTACAGTGAAATATATGTCCAAAGTCCGTTTTATTCCATTGTCAAAGTTTCCCAGCAAAAGTCAACAAAGACCCACAATAATCGTGATGATCAACATTCCAGTTGTTTTGTACAAAAGAAGCAAAATGATCATGAGATAACTAGGCTGCTTGAAACTTGAATGGATATTGCCTATATGTGGAAGAATTCTGTTGATCAAGACAAACCAATAATGGTCGATGGTCTGAGTTTATGAAAGGTAGATGTTTGACTTTTGTAAAGGGAAAAATTTCTTGCCACTTAATTGAACAAAAGGCCCTATCCAGTCTTGCTAACGTCGTCCCTCTCTGCCACGTGAATCGTGGACCAGTAAACCAAGGTCAATTAAGCAGGCACTTTTTATACATTCCAGAAATGCCTTACTCACCACTGGTTGTGTAATAAAACCGCCCCTCTTGTTGGCTGTGGTCAGCTTCAAATTGAAGTCACCCCCTATTAGCCATGCTCCCGTGGTGACACCGGCAAGTCTTTTGAGGTTATGCCACAAATATTTCTGCATTTGATAATTCGGCCTAGCATAGATAGCGGTAAATAAAAAGGAGTGTTTCACATGATCTACTTGAAGGTGAAGGAACTGTCGATGAGCAATAAGAATTGTGACTGTAACATCCGCTTTCCACAAGATTCAGATACCACCTAAATGCCCAATTGCCTCTACTCTGAAAGATTGGTCAAATCCTAAGTGGAGAATAACTTGATCAGCCCTTGTCCCACTGATCCTGGTTTCAGTAAGCACAAGCACGAATGGTCTGTGTATTCGAACAAAATTTAAGAGGACTGGTTTAAAAGCTTTATCCCTAGCCCTCTGACAATCCAAATGAGTATGGACATAAACAATATTTATCAGTAGGAGGGGGCACTCTTACGCATGAGTGGTCTGAGACTCGACCCCGTGGCCATATATGGTTTCGACCCCTAAAGTTTGTGGAACTAAGTCGTCTTGAGAAGTAAGCAGCATAGGTTCATCATTTGGTGTTGAGGATGCACAATTAAGGTCCGGTGGTTTTGGAGGTGGCACTGCGAAGCGATTTTGGCCAGACATCGGAAGAGTTTCTACCATCTCTGCTACGTTATTGTCCTAGTCCCCGCACTCCATGTCGGGCTCCTTTGGTAACCTAAAGCATTGGGCTTAGATAGCAACTTTACGGTGGGATTGAATGGAGATGGCTTTATGGGATCCTTGGTTGCGGTAGATGGGTGTGCGTGATATAGGGGAAGCAGTGGCAGTATGCTGACCCTGCGTTCGATTCTGCTGGAGCCTTGGAGATGACACCTTATGTCCATCGATCATGATTTCCTTCCCTTTATTGAGTGGGTGTAAGTTGGGTCAGGCTCGAAAAATCATCGAATCCGAGTTGGAGGGCTCGGTGGTGCCTGATGTTATATGGGAATCCCTCCCTATACTTTCAGCTCGGTATCCTTGGTGGTCCTCCTCCTCCAAACATAGTCGATCAGTGGTGTCCCAACGCAATCTCTTATAAGTGAGCAAATCGCGACCCTTGTAGGCATGCAATTTTTAGCTTCCGAGTAGATTCTCGCCCCAACCTCGGCACCGTAGGTGCTGAGCGATGGGGACGATGGGGGACTTGTATCTAAGGTCTGTACAAGTCATTACCGGGGCCCCTGATCTGAGGCGCTTCAGTCGAACCCATGGGATCGTTAGTGTTCGCGCCCCCAGCAGGTGGAGATTCATAACTCTTCTCTTAGGTCTTAGCTGGACAACCAATGGTGCCATGGCTAATGAGACCACACGAAAAACAAATATGAAGTAATCCTTCATATGTGACTTTTATTTCTTCTCTATCCAGCACCACTCTTGACCGAAGAGGCACTGTTAAATCTACATCAACAGTGACTCGTGAAAATTTGCATGTTGTGATTACTACGCGGTGTTATCAATTCTCACCGTGTGCCCAATCAAATTACCCAGTACTGTGAGGATTATCGGATGATATCTAGACATAGACAATTCAGGGAAGCGGACCAAGATTACTGCCCGTTCGATTTTGCCTTGGAAGGGTCAAAATTGAGGGTCCCATGGCTGAATAGATAGTGCGTGTCCCATAATCACCCATGGCCCCTTTGTTATGATTGTCAAGTAGTCATCCTCTTCTACAAATTTAATTAAGAAGAAGTCATTGTCGACATCAATGATTTTCATAGGTCCGGCGAGCTACTACATGCTTTTCAAGCGACTATGAAGCATTCAAAATCCTATTCTCCGACCCAAAAATTTTACCACCACTGTTCTCTCCCATTGTTTGTCCAGACAATTTTTGAAGTAGAAGACAGTTCTAATGCTTGCCCAAATTCCCCATCCACTATTGCGATGTCCCCTTCTCTGTACTCCACCGAGACTTCAGTTGGCCAGATTGGCTCGTCATCCTCCTCTTCTAGCTGGTGCCTTGTAACTGCCGCATTGTAGCTGAGTTTAGGTCCTGTGGGAGGTGGGTCTTCTTCCCTCTCCCGTATGCGCACTTTCTTGGCCAGATGGCCGTCAGTGCCCAGTGAGCTGAGGTCTCCCTTTTTGGCTTCAGAGCTCTTCGAGTCATTCATCTTTCAAATTCCCTTCCTTTACTCAAATCTTTTTAAGCACATAAAAGAAGTCTACCTGCATTTAAAGCTATAGAGTCGTTGTCAATCTATTTTATTTAGGTTACTTCTTCTTGGAAATGTCATCTTACTAATTGTATTTAATATATATAGGATTTGTTTAATTAGAAATTCAATTGTTGTAAAAGTGTTGTAAGTGATGATTAGTTTTCTTATTCAGTTGATGGTCAATTAGATGAAGTATTGAAATAATTATTCTTTGTATTGAAAAGTTATAAGTTTTTCTTTCTGTTCAAATAAAATACACCATATAATCTAAAGCAATCTTAATGATAATCATCCTTACATAATTTATGCCTTTAATTGAACTATTCCATAATGCTATACCATTCAATATGATGGTATCTAAGGTTGTAATTGGAAGAATAAATATTTAATTGTTTCAGGTTCTTGATTAAGTAGTTTATAACATAAAGTAGGGATATTGTGTTAGCTCAAGGTTTAATAATTTTGATGATGACATTTCAAATTGGATTTATTTCTTTCTATTGCTAACGGGTTAATTCTCCAAAGGAAATGAAATCATATGATAAATACTTCCCTTCTTGCAGAAACCTTCCTTATGAACTTACCTGATTTATTAGAAATGATTCCACAATATCTGGAAGGATCTTACAAATCACAATCAGCTTCATGATATGATCATTTGTCTTAACATCTAGATACTGGAAGATTTTTATCAAATATGGTATTGAAGATTCAAAGTCAATTCAAGATATAAGAGAAACAACGACTAGTTTGAAGAAGATGTCTATTTAAAGAAGAGCTACATTTTGTAAACGAGGAAACAGAAGCCAGAATCTTTGAAATACTTCAGAAGGATCAATATTCCCAAAAGTCATATATTGATCAAAATCTCTTGTGCCTTAGAAAGTGACAATTCTTTTTGTAAGAGATCATTGAAGCTTATATGGAGTAAATTACTTCTTCATTTGTTGAGAGCTTGTAAAAGCTAGCACAATACTATTAGTGTGGATGATTAGAAAACCTTGAAAAATATGTACTTGTGAGCTTGTAGAGGCTCGATCAATACTACTAGTGTGGAAGGTTGGAGAGCCTTGAAAAATATATACTTGTAAACTTGAAGAGGCTTGTCAAATTACTACTTAGATTTTCATAGTGAAACACTCAAGTTGGATATTTAAGGACTGGACGTAGGCTTGAGTTGTAAGCTGAACTAGTATAAATCAACTTCGTTCTCTCTCTTTTAACTTTTATATTTTCACATTATATTATGTGTGTGTTCATTTCAGCAAGAGGCTCCTTCACTTTTATAATAGGCTCATTTTGTTTTCAACTTGCAAGAGGTTCTTTTCATTTTAATAGGCGTCTTCTGTTTTAAATTATCTTAACTGGATTTATCCTTTAGCATACTCCTGTCATTTAACAGGCTTCTATCACTTAACAGGCTCCTATTGCTTAAACAGGGTCCTATCGGATAACAAATCCCTCTTGCTTTGCAAGCTCCTATTTTTGTTTTAAACTTTGACAGGCCCTTGTCGTTTTATTCAAATTAAAAGTATTTCTTGCGTGTGTTTGCTTTATCATTTGGTATCAGAGCGAGGATTCACATTTTGTGTTTTACAGCATGTGATAACAACTATAGAAGCCTTGAAGGTCAATCTGTATCAAAGCCTCCTTACTTCAATGGAAACAATTACTTATACTAGAAATAGAGAAAATTAACAAATAGTTGATAGTGGGTGTTCGAGACACATGACAGAATATTTGAAGATTTCAGTGACAAAAATAGTTTTGAAGATTGAGATCATCTAGATTACGTGATGAAGTTAACTAAAGCTCTATATGGTCTAAAGCAGACTTCTCGAGCTTGGTATAAAAGGTTAAGTAATTTTCTGCTTGAAAATAACTTCGAAAAAGGAAAGCATTAATGCAAGGAGGAGTTAAGAGTTAAGATGAAGATATATTTTTGCTTGGTTTATTCTTACATACTTGTGATATTTTGTGGCTATTTAGCTCTTTTCCTTTTATTTTGTTATAATGATAAAGGAGGAGAATTAAAGTGATGATATATTTTGTTGAAAGTTGACGATGTTTACTTGCATGATTTGTAAGCATGATATGAGATATATGTTACTAACTGAATATGTGAAGTTTAAATATGTGATTTGTTAATGATAGGCTCCTTACGAACAAAGGAAAGACTTCTTCTATTCAGTAAGAACTTATAAAGTTGACGGTATATCTCGAACTCTTGTTTGAATTTTGAAAATATATCTGTTATTGGTTGTCATCGTAAAAAAGGGAGAGATTGTTAGCTCAAGGCTTAACGATTTTGATGATGCCCTTTCAAATTGGATTTATTTCCTTCTATTACTAACGTGTTAATTCTCAAAAGGAAAAAAAATCATATGATAAATGCTTCATTTCTTACAAAAACCTTCCTTATGAACTTACCTGATTTATTAGAAATGATTCCACAATATCTAAAAGGATCTTACAAATCACAATCAGCTCCGTGATATGATCATTTATCTTAACATCTGGATACTGGAAGATTTTATGAAATATGGTATTAAAGATTCAAAATAAATTCAAGATATAAGAGAAGCAACGACTAGTTTGAAGAAGATGTCTATTTAAAGAAGAGCCATTGCATTTTGCAAATGCGGGAACATAAGCCAGAATCTTTGAAATACTTCAAAAGTATCAATATTCCCAAAAAGTCTTATCTTGATTAAAATCTCTTGTGTCTTAAAAGTGACAATTCTTTTTGTGAGAGATCATTGAAACTTATATGGAGGAAATTACATCTTCATTTGTTGAGAGCTTGTAGAAGCTAGCAAAATACTACTAATGTGGAAGGTTGGAGAACCTTGAAAGATATGTACTCATGAGCTTGTAGAGGCTTGATAAATACTACTAATGTGAAAGGTTAGAGAATCTTGAAAAATATGTACTCGTGAGGTTGAAGAGGCTCGTCAAATTACTACTTGGATTTTCATTATGAAACACTCAAATTGGATACTTGAGGACTGAATGTCGGCTTGAGTTGTAAGCTAAACTAGTATAAATTGATTGCATTCTTCTCTCTCTTCTCTTAACTTTTATATTTTTGCATTATATAATGTGTGTTCATTTTAACAAGAGGCTCCTTCACTTTTATAATAGGCTCCTTTTGTTTTTAACTTGCAAGAGATTTTTTTCATTTTAACCAATGTTATGAATACCGTACCGAACTTAGTACCGGATTGGGTTCTAGTACGGTACTGTACCGGTACCGATTAATATCGGGTACCATTTTGGATAATTTTTTAAATTTATAAAATAGTCTCTAAATTTTTTAAAAATTATAAAATAGTTCATTGTCATATTGTACAGTTGTAGTTTATTTAATTTAGCTTTTTTATATCTTATCCATTTTAGTTTATATATCTTTATTATATTCTAATTATTTCTATGTATAATAATTATCTAAATATAATGATTATCTAAATATAATAATTTATTGTAAAATAATGAAAATAATTCAAATTTTTGCATTTTATCAAAATTTTGAATTATTTTTTAGAGTTGTTATTTTTTCACATTCCATTTCATTTTATATTTAAATAGACATAATCACAATTTTAATTTAA
>JANKOE010000009.1:31581681-31591706 GCA_026284465.1 Erythroxylum citrifolium | reverse complement strand
TTCTTCTTCTCTCCTCTTTGCCGTGAATCTCACTCTCTCCCTCTCTTCTTTGAAGTTTCGAAACTTCTCTCCAAGGCTTCCATGTGAATCATCTTCTCCTTTCTTCTTTGAACATGGCCGAAACCCATCCTCTAGCTTCTCTTCTTGATGATTTTCGAAAGTCTTCTTTGTTGCTTCTCTTTTCATGTTGTCGTGAGTGTTAAGCCTAAAGGGACTTGCTTGCTTTGTTTTTAAACTTATAACCTAAGCCACTAAAACGACAAAGCCTCACCATCCTCTCTTATATTTTCGTCCACCCCCCTTACACAATACGGCAACACTTCATTAAGCCTCTTCTTTCACTTGATTTTGTTTTTAAGTTTCTCTTACAAGCTTTCCAAGCCTTCCTTTACAAGCCTTACTCATTCCCTTATTATTTTTCCTTACATTCCAAGACAAATTTCGTGGGCCAAGCCCAATGCTTCCCCTCTTATAACCTTTCCCAAAATTTCATTTTCCCTCCTTCCAATTCAAAATTTCGTGGGCTCCCTCTTACAAGCCCACTTGCCTCCTTTTATTTTTCCTTTAATCCTAAGACATGGACCCTAGCCCAAATTGATCCTTCCTTCTTAATTTCAAGCCCATTTCATTACCTTAAAAATCGTATATACCCTTCCTAATTTATCCGAATACTATTTTATTCCTTTAAAGTCTAGTCCCACAAATTAAATTCTAAATTAACTAAATTCCTTTAATTCATAAACATTACTTAGACACAAAAATCCCAAATTATTCCAATTTAGACTTCTAAATTCCATCAATTAAAGCAATTTTCCTTAAACCTTCTTATTCATTAAATTTCTAAAATCCATGCAAGCTCTAATTAAATCTAATTCCTCAATTCATACAATTCTCTTTAATACTAACAATGCATCACAAAATAATAAAAATCGAATGTCACGAAATCCCGACAGTTAACATTTCTTAACATAATGGCATAAGCAATTACAAATCCTCAATTTATTCCAATCAAATTAAAAATTTATCAAACTAAAACCTCGAAAAAAGTTAAACATGCTTAATGCGAATCGGGACCCAACATAAACAGTAATATCGAAAATCACGATTAAGAAAGAGAGAGAGTTGAGAGATTTTGACACAGTAATTTCTATACTGGTTCACCCCAAACCGTGGGCTATGTCCAGTCCTCAGATGACTTTCTGAGATTTCACTATATCTCAAAAATTTACAAGTATTCTTTTTCTCTAAGCCTCTTTAGGTCTCTTTACACTCAGTATACTTTCACACTTAGCCTCTTCAAGCTATCTGTATCACTTTCAAACTAAAAGTGTTTCGAGCTTGTTACAGAAAATATTGCTCTAACTTTTTACAAAGTAATCTCTATTTTTGTGCATTTCTGTATATATGTGTATATCAGTAACACCCCAGTCTTCAACTTCGACTTGTATTTATAGCCTTCATCTTCAACTGCTTCTTGATAACTGCTTCTTGATTCTTTAAAGAAACGATTATTCAGTTGAGTTCTGTAACTAACTCGGATGGATGCTTCCGTCTGCTTTCTTTCGTTTATTTTTCGCTTCCGTTTGCTTTTGCTTTCTTCTGTTTTTGTTTTCGTCTGCTTTTACTTTCGTCTGCTTTGCTTATCTTCTGTCTGCTTTTTGTTTATCTTCCATCTGCTTTTTATTCGTCTGCTTTTGTTTATCTTCCGTCTGCTTTTTATTCGTCTGCTTTCGTTTATCTTCTGCCTGCTTTTTGTTCATCATCAAAATTATTAATCGTAAAGTCATTTTGACTTAACATATGGTTTTGGAGGTGGTGGACTAGGTTCCTCAGTAATATCAGCATCCTCACTTTCATTATCTTTCTCAATTTCTATCCTTTTTACTTTGTCCTGAGTTTTAGCTATCCTCTCTTTTGCAACCTCATTCCTAAGATCATAGGGCCCTGCTAATTATTTTCCAGTTCACAATGTCACAGCTTTATATTACTCCCTAGGATTTGTTTCAGGTTGACTAGGCAATTTACCTGGTGGTGGAGGCGATGAACTAGCCTGATTTGCTATTTGATTCTCAAGCAACTTATTATGAGCAGCTAATAAGTGTACCTTAGAGGTTAATTGCTTGATAGTTTCATCTTATTGTCTTTGGGCTAGTAACATGGATTCCATCATACTTTCCAGGTTTGATTTTGGAGGTCCCAAAGAATTAGGTGGTCTTTAAAATCCAGGTGGTTGCCTAACATTTGGCTGAAATGGGGGATTTTGGTTATTCCTCTAGGAGAAATTTGGAATATTCCTCCAACCTGGGTTATAAGTGTTTGATTGCGGGTCAAATTGAGGTCTTTGGTGAAGGTTGTTTATGGCATAAACTTGATCACTACTTTGATCTTGGGCAAAAAGATTACCAGCTTGACAATTAATAGATAAATGATCAACAGAACCACAGATTTCACAGGCAGAGGCATAACTAATAGTATACACATAATTAACATTTAGACGATCTAACCTGTAAGTCATGGCATCAATTTAGCAGAAAGTATCGTGAGTGCATCAACATCATACTTACCTGGGGTGAGTTTTGCTGCTCCTCATTCATTGGACCATTGGTAATGATTGAGAGCCATTTCTTCAATGAGGTTGTTTGCATCAACATATGTTTTATTCATAATTGCTCCTCCGGCTGCAGCATCAATTATGGTCCACATTGACTGGAATAATCCATTGTAGAAGTTGTGAAATACCATTCAAGATGGTAAGCCATGGTGTGGACACAACCGAAGTAAATCTTTATAATGCTCCCATGGCTCATACAGTGTTTCATTATCTTTCTGCGTGAATGTTGAAATTTGATTCCTGAGATTCGCCGTTTTGCTTGGAGGAAAATACTTAGCTAAAAATGTCCTCGAGAGTTAATCCTAAGTAGTGATTGAGCCTACTGGGAGTGAATGAAGCCATGCTCTTGCCTTATCCCTTAAAGAGAATGGAAAAAGGCGGAGTCGAATAGCGTCAGAAGTGACTCCATTCATTTTCAAAGTGTCGCAAACTTCAAGGAAAACTGTTAAATGCTTATTTGGGTCCTCAACAGGTGAACCTCCAAACTGCGACTGCTGCACCATAAAAATAAGAGCTGGTTTCAACTCAAAATTATTTGCTTTCATAGTTGGATTCCGAATCTCCGAAGTGTTTTCTTGAACTCTTGGCTCTGCATAATCACAGAGCCTAGGTCCTACTCCTTCTGCCATTGTATTACTAATGGCAGTTGTCACCTTCTTCTTATTTTCAAACATCTGTTTCTTCCTTCTGTGATACGTTCTCTCGATCTCAGGATTAAATGGAGCTGTGAAAGTAAATTGCATATATATTGCGATTCACCACTGCACGAACAACACAAATATTAGTGAACAAACGTATAGGCGAAACAGATACAAATAATAATCCTATAACTAAAATGGAAATAAGAAAAGCTTAGTCAATTTTGTTCAGAAAAATTCAATATTTGACACAAGTCCCCAGCAACGGCGCCAAAAACTTGATAGGTTCTACAAGTGCACAGGTTTAGTTGCAATAGTCAAGTGTCGATCCACAAGAACTAGGTCAAATTACTAAATTTATACCTCCTAAATTTGTTAAGCAATCAAATATGAAAGTTCTGTTGTTAAAGAAATTGCAATGCACGATAAACAAAATTTGGACTAATATTCTAAGAATTCATTCCAACAAAGAAATCATGTAACCCTTATGAAATAAATCATTGATCCAATACATTAACTAACTATTGTCAATTAATTCTTTCGAAGTAATCAACATGTTGATACAAATTTTTAAACTAGTTTCCTAGGCCAAAAACCAAATTCAACCCAATTAACACTATTGGATTCCTAAAGTGCTCCTAACTAAGAATTCTATTTCTAGATTTTCTTTCAATTAGATCTAATCTAGCAAATCCGATATTAAACATCACTTTTCAGTACTTAGTTTAACATCCATCAATATTCAATTAAAAACCCTAGATGGAAGAAAAAGGAACTCCAAGTGTTTCTTGAATCTTGATCTCTTAATCTCCAAATGGTTCTCTTTTGATCATTGTTCCCTTTTTCTCTTCTCAATCTTCTTTTCTCCTTTTCAATCTTCTGCCATGCAAAAAGTCCCCTTCGTTCTCCAATTTTTCTCTCTTTAAACCCTCAAAACTGTCAAAAATAACCGTTATACACGGCCCGTGTGATTTCACGTGGTCAGGCCGTGCAACCTTCGGGCCTGGTGCGCACATCCCTATTTCAAATCACACAGGCCGTGTGATTTTACGTGGGTAGATCGTGTAAAAACACAAAACACCTGAATATTCCAAAAACACAAGGGAGCAGTACGAAAACCACAAAAACTAAAAGACATTCAACATCAATTAATGTAATAACGATGACAAAATAGATCTAGAATATAACAAAAATGACAGCTTATCAATAAACCTAAGTATAAATTATACTTAGATGATTTTTGATGTGAGATTAATTTTATGATGGAAATTTCCCGGGAATTATCATGAACATGTATTGTACATAATTCATTTCATACATGTGCATTACTGAATACCTATGAATGTGTAAATTGTGATATTGTGTATATTATTTATTATAGAGGAGCACTGGAACGTCAACCTCCAGATGTTGTCGGATCTTCCAGGCATTAGCTTCGGGAGCAACTTGTGAGTAACCTAGATTATTTCTCTCAATTATTGTTTGCTTATAATTATGTTTCAAATAATGAATGAATGTGATTTGATTTTGGATTCCAGACAGAAGGTCCGATGATTGGGTAATGGTTAATGTGGATTGAAATATTGAAGTGCTGCTTGAATGTGAATGTGAAGACCTAAGTGCTTTATAATGTGATTGATTGTGGCACATGCATTCCATTCATGAATGGATAATCAGATAATGGAAGTTGTGACCAGAGTAGCCACCGATTATAGCTTAAAGCTCAACGAGTGAAAATGAGCCTCGAGCTCAAAAGTGATTCAGAGCCTTAGGCTCAACGTTTAATGAGCCCTATATGGGACAGTTCAGGCACTCGGTCACAACAACGTAATAACCGAAAAGTATCTCATGAGCATTTCACATGCATTTTGTTAAGTATGCTTGATTGATCGAAATGCAAAACTGCTTATGCCTGAGTGAAAATATGTTAATTATGAAGAATGCAAATTTGTGAAATAATTGTGATATAAATTGATGTGTGCATGATTTGAGTGAACCATCGATGGTGGTTACCTCATTGAGTTTGCAAAACTCATCAAAATTGTAACGTTGACTTTTTAGGATTGAGAGATGACTCTAGCTACTGAGAGACTATGCTACCCTATAGACTGGGAGTTGGGCAAGAGGAGTCGTGGCACAAAGGTCGATCTACTGGGATTTCTTTTGGGATGGCTTAGATAGATTTAACACATTTTCCTCTCTCATATAGCACTTTTGTATTAGGTTTTGATGTTGTATATATGGATAATGTGAAAGACACAATGTAGACTTCAATTTTTGTGAAATGCAATGAGTAAAAGTTGGTTTTAAAATATTATGGTCTTCTTATGATGTCTTCTGAGTAAATTGTGACACCATGCCATATGAAGTGAATGTAGTGATCGAACGTTGCGTACCCTTATCTTCGGGTATGTGTCGGAATGACTTCCGAACGTTCCGGTGCGTATCCTTAGGGTAAGGGGCGCTACAGTTAAGATGTCATATATTCGTAACAAATATATGGTAATAAATTACCATTGTATTTTAGTTGCACATATTATTAGAAAGTATGAGAAATCAGAATTCTAAAAGATTAGTCTTATCATATGTAAATGGGAGGTGAAAGATATGAGCACTCGTAATAGGTAAACAATTACAAAATTTTTACTACTTAACTATTAAGGTAGTTTCAATTTCACAAATCATAATATAAAATGTAATCTTTAAAAGCAAAAACAAAATTAAGAGTAAAAAAAGATTATGTAATAAACAAAAAAAATCATTTAACTAATAAACAAATAAAACATTATAAATAATTTATTTTTATCAATAATATAAAAATGATGATTCTTAGTAATTAAAATTGGCCAAAAGTATAATTCTAACCTGCTAAAAGAGCAAAACAACCCCTAATGTTTGCACCGATATTTGAAATGAACCCTAACGTTTCAGGGTGTTCAAAATGAACCATAACATTTAGAAAACGCTCAAGATGAACCCTAACCACTAAGGTTCTTAAGCCACTGTTAGTTAACTGCTGAGGAGGCAATTTTTTTGTTGATGTGGACATGTTTTAAATTTTAAATGTGGGACCCACCATTTGATGACGTGGAATTTTTAAAAATGAAGGTGGGTCTCACAATATATAAAATGCTACAAATTCTACGTTTTGATTATCGTCTTCTTCTTAAATTTTTTATTCTTAAATGTAAATGCTTTAACCTAATAGTCATCCTTCTTCACGTTTTAGTAACACAACTTTTTGTCTTGGAAAAAGAGAAGAACGTACGTATATGAAAAAGAATTCATAGTATTCTTATGAAGGTTTGAGATCCCAATCCTTGTAGCCAACTACAAAACAAAACAACAATGAAAAAAACATTAGAGACGAATCTTCTCAAGCAAAGTAAACCATCATAATTAAAACTACATCAAAACTCCAAAATTCTCAAATCATCATCTCTGACACTAACTAGACCAACCCACCAAGAAACAACATAAACAAAACTTATAAAAAAATGATGTTTTCAACGAAGTAATAACATTATGAACAAGAGTAGAATGATCTCCCATAATGAGAACGTCATCAACATAGATTAAGCAATAAATCGTATGACCACTTTTGCAATAGAAGTACAACGAAGAATCAGTTTGGAGCTAGGAAATACCAAGGATAATAAAGCATCGTTAAGGCATTTATACCATTATCTAGGGACCTATTTCAAGCCGTAAAGAGACTTGTGCAACTTACAGACATGAGTAAGGAAGGCGGAACTGACAAAGCCAGGAGGTTGTTCAGCTTCATCCAAAGATCCGTGTAGAAATACGTTGGAAACATCAAGTTGGCAAACATCCTAGCCACGTGAAATGGAGATAGAAAAGCACAATTGAATAGTAGAAGGCTTGACAATCGGATTAAAAGTGTTATGAAATTCAATATTGGGGTGTTGATGAAACCCTTTGGCAACAAGACTAGCCTTATAACTTGAAACCGTGTTGTCAGGATTGTGTTTTATTCGAAAATAGCCAATGACATTCTGTGACGGGTTGTATAGAACAAGAGACCAAGTATTGTTTTGAAGCAAAGCATCATTTTCTTCTTTCTATACAAGACACCAGTGGGGAACTTTATTAGCAGCTCGAAAAGAATTGGCTTCAGATTCAACAACAGCAACAAAATGAAAGGTTTTTGGTTTTAAGGAATTAGTCTAAAGTCTAGTGAGCATAGGATGAGATTTGGGAGGATAGCAGGGGAAGGATTTGGGGTAGATGAATTGGGATATTTAGTTAGGTCAACAACTAGAGATAAACCATTGGAGTTGGATGGGGTAAGAGAGGCGGGCCATTGTGGTAAAGGTGATGGGGGAGGTGTCTGTGAGGTCATAGGAGGAGGCAGTGGAGAAGAGTTGAGTTGTGGTGCATAGGAGATTGGTTTGGTGGACTGGATGTCGAAGAGTTAAGTGATGGCGATGAACCAGATGGAGAAGGTAAGGAGCTTGGATGTTATGACAACAAGAGGATAGTAGCTGGAGAAGATTCGGAGCTAGTGGAGCTAGACATCATCTCTTGTTATCGAAATGGAAAAACCTGTTCATCAAACAAAACATGACGTGAGACAAAGATGGTATTTGTGGCTGGATTGAAACAATAGTGACCTTATGAATTTTACTGTAACCTGGAAAACACAAGAAGCAGATTTTGATGATAGTTTATCATGAGCATAAGGTTTGAATCATGGTTAACAAAGACAACCAAAAATCTTAAGTTCATGATAATTGGGTAAGCACTGAAATAAAGCTTGAAATGGAGATGTATTTGAGAGAAGAGAAGTAGGCAGCCTATTAATTAAATAAACTGCGGTGTCAAAGGTGTGTTGCCAAAAGCGTTTAGGAACCGAAGCATGAGTGAGCAGAGCAAGACCAGTCTCAACAATATGGCGATGCTTACGTTCTGCACAACCATATTGCTCAGGAGTTTTGGGACATGAGCTACGTTGGGAAATTCCCTGTTGAAGAAGATATTTGGTGAGACCCTGAAATTCACCACCCTAACCTGCCTAAAACACTTTGATTTTGTGATTAAAGAAGCGTTCAACAAGACGTTGGAATTTGATAAAGACATTTAAAACATCAGACTTATTTTTTATGAAATAAATCCAAGAGTATTTGCTAAAGTGATCAAAGAAAAGCACATAACATTTGTTGTTATCAAAAGATGCAACAGGAGAAGATCCCCATAAATCTGAACAAATAAGGTCCAATGGACCATTAACACGAGAAGTGGATAAAGGAAAGACAATTTATGAATTTTGCTAAGATACATGCATGACACAAACAATGAAAATCACTACTACTAAATTTTGTAGAATTGGAAACTAAAGATTGACGAACAACGTGGGGAGCAGCATGATTTAATTGAACATGTCAAGTAGACAAAGAGGCCGAATGAGCTTGAGTGACAACATAACCAACTACCAAAGGTGCCAAGAGATGGAATATAAGCCACCATCAGTCTGACCTGAATGGAGTATTGCTTTCACGAAGATATCCTTGATTTCAAAATGAGTAGGAAAAAATTCAAGAGAAACATTGTTAGTATTAGTAAAGTTGTAAACAGATAATAGATTAGTAGAAATATTGGGAACTCGTAAGATATTATCCAGCTGAAAGAAACAAGAATGGTCAGAAGAAAAATTAGTGGAGCTAATATGAGAGATTGGTAAGGTTTTATCATTGCTAATTTTAACTTCTTCAGGGCCATGATAGTCATGATGAAGAGCAAGATTCTCTATGTCGACAGTGAGATGATGTGTAGCTCCCGAATCTAATAGCCATTGTTGGGAACAAGATTGTTGTGGAGATGTGAGGTTGGCAATAGAGGAGGAGCATCTGTGATAACGGATGCCTTTGATTCAATCATAACATTAAAACTCCATGATTTCAGCAACATAATCTTAGCCTTAGAATCTTCTACTGTAATTACATTTCCATGTTTATATTTTCATTTCTTGTATAAATAGCTATACAAATTGCTTATACAAAATATACAAAAACAATACAATTCTTCTACATCTATCTTTCAGAATATGTTAACGAAAACTTTATCAAAGGAGAAACTTAACATTTGTTGTTCGAATGTCGAGATGACCATGCCATATGTACACAAAAAAATAGATAAATGAAAGTGGGGTGTGTGCTTTTTGTGACGGCGATATCCAATTGCTAATTGGATATTAGAACTTATGTTTAAATTGAATATTTTGGAAGCAAAAGGGTTTCTTCTTCTTCCTTTCAAGATTGCTTTTGCATTAGTTCTGTGGCTGACCGCGCGTCGTAACGTTAATCAAAATTAAAATAACTAGACTAATACTGTAATAGTGGTGAGTCTAGGTCGATCCCACAGAGAGTGCATGTAAAGTTTATGAAATAAAATTAATCGGTATTTACGAAAAAGAGGGGTTTTGGATTTTTGAAATAAAAATAAAAATAAAACTAACTAACAAAAACAAATTAAAGAAAACATGTAAAAATGATAAATGTGGGGAATTCAGTAGGGACCCGGTTCTTTGGTTCAATATCGGCCTAAACCCTAACTAAGCATATTTTATCAATTTGTTGTTCTTTAACCTCTCCTAGAAACTATTAATCGTGGGTTAATAATTAACCCAAGCTTTCCCTTAGGTTTTGTTTAATCAAGATACGATCATTAATTAAATCTAACTACCGAACAACCTAGGATACGATCTCTAGATTTAATTAGGCAGTAGCATTACGAATTAGAAAAACCGATTAATCAAG
>JANKOE010000009.1:31465882-31478658 GCA_026284465.1 Erythroxylum citrifolium | reverse complement strand
ACTAGCTTGTGATCCTTTATGGAAAGTAGATGGGGGATTTAAGAATAATTACATGGTTGAAGTGCACAAGATGTTGCCTAACCGGGTTATTTTGTATTAGTTGGGTCTTTTGTAGTTGTAACGCAAACAATATTTGTAGTGTTAACATGGTTATTTGGCATCAATCAAAGCTTTTTGGTTAAGATATTGTGTATACGACAGATATTTTATATCATTTGCATTATCAGAGGAATGTAAATTGTATTAAACTATGTTACTTGATTTTACTATAGCAATAGAATGGTGGATATATGATTATATTGATGAATTGTACAATATTTTCGATTATTAAACTATATTTTGATGATATTATGTAACTAATGATATGTTAATGCAAAAAAATATCAGAGTATTTTTTTCTTCAAGAGCTATTAGAAATGAAATACTGCAATATACTTGATTCAAAAAATTGTCATTATAAATAGGGTGCATAAAATATAATTAATCAAAATATATGAAATACTGTAATATAATTAATTTTAAAATTTCTGTCATTATAAATAGGGTGTATAAAATATAATTAATCAAAATATATTTAAATTTTGATATAAAACAAAATTTTAACAAATATTTATTTTTTAAAATTTTTAACAAACCAACCACCATCAAAGGTAATGGTAATCATTCCTCCATCTTAACCAACCATCATAATTATAATGATTATATCCATTTCCATTCCTCACTATATTCATTCCTATTCCCATTCCCATTATCCTATGTAAACCAAGCGCCTCCTCAATGTTCGGTTAATAGAAAGAAATGATTACCAATACAGTAAGATATAAAAATTGTTATTATTTATAATGATTGGTTAAGAAAAATAAATGATTATTATTAATATCGATAATAATTGGTTTGTAAAAAATATTATAATTAATTAATTACAAAATGAATTATATTTTAATTAATTACAATATTTTAATTAATGAATAATTATATTTTAATTAGTTATATTATAATTAATTATAATATTTTAATTAATTATAATCTAATTAATCAAATAATAATAATATTTTAATTAATTAATTAATTACAGTATTTTAATTAATGAATGAATTCTATTTTAATTAATTATAGTGCAATTAATTATTTAATTGATTTCACCGTAAATTTGATTATTGAAATTAAAGCTTTACTTATGATGTTATTTGGCTCATAATTATACTTTGATACTTTTCTAATTTCTACTTTTTATCTATCCTCTATACATAAAAAATTAACAACATGGCAATCACTTCTATTCTTCTGGATTATGAGAGGAATGGAGGATTGCCCAAAACTAAGAAATGAAACTCTTAGGTCTTCAATGAAAGATTCATACTAAGCAATAATTTTCATTCCATACCTATATCCCTTTTTTCATACCTCCCAAATAAGCACACCCTTAATCGGGACGTGAGAGTCATTTGAGGAGAAATAGCTTTCTTGGCCTTCCAATTTAAAACGCATAATTAAAAATATAATATCTTTCGTTTCAACCTAAATTATGTTTTTACTATACTTATTAGGAGTTTTCAATTATGATCATGTCCAGCACAAATGCAATATAAATTTAACAGGAGGTTTAAATAAGTTTTAATATTTATAATTTTGGATAATTTATTTTAAATTGGATTTAAGGTAACTCCCTCACAATATAACTCTTGACTGTGCTCACTGAAATCTTTTACATGTCCATTCGTTAACAACAATGCAAAACCTTCTTCCGATTGCCTTTACCCTGAATCTATATATCGCTGTCAATCCAACCTAGTCAGTGCAAGCACACATTCCTTAGCTTCAATCATGGTATCAAATTATCACTTCAAGAAAACATATTAAGTACAAAGCTACTAAACCAGTCTATTATCTGAAGTATCAGGTTAGTTGCACATGTTTTTTATCCTAGGTTTGAATATTACAGTTCATTCTAAACTTAAGTATCAGGGTGGAATTCCCCCAACTTTGATCGACCACCCTTAGTATCTCTCTACTGGAAGTGTTTCAAGGACTTCTGTTTGGAGTGAGCAGATGGAGGCTATCAGATTTGGCCCGTTTGAGTTCGGTTGATTTGGATAACACTGGAAGTGTTTTGTTTCTATTTTTGATTTCATCGGAAAGCATATAGCACGTTTTATTTAGTCCTTCGGGAGTTTCCTTGTTGTCAACTTCATTTTCTTCTGATTTGCCTAAGCACTTGCAGCTGTGGCAGGAAACGGGTTCATAGCCAAGGGAATAACATTTGAGAACGGGGCAGGTCCTAGTAAACACCAAGCCGTGGCCCTAAGAATTAAAGCGGCTCTGATCTCTCGGCATTCTACAAATGCAGCATTGTAGGTTACCAAAACACTCTTTACGTCCATTCCTTTCGACAATTTTATCGTGAATGCGACATTTATGGCACAATCGATTTCATCTTCGGTAATGCAGCTGCAGTCTTCCAGAACTGCAGTTTATTTGCTCGCAAACCTAACCAGAACCAAAGGAATATATTCACCGCCCAAGGTAGAGATGACCCTAACCAGAACACCGGAATATCGATCCTAAACTCTAAAGTCGCAGCGGCCTCCGACTTAATTCCGGTTCAATCCTCTTTCCGCGCGTATCTAGGTCGACCATGGAAGGCGTACTCCAGGACCGTTTTTATTCAGTGCAATATTGGCGATCTCATAAATCCTGTTGGATGGTTGGAATGGAATGGCTCGTTCGCTTTGAGTACCCTTTACTATGGAGAGTATGAGAATACAGGCTCTGGTTCTAATACTAGTGCTCGAGTGACGTGGCCTGGTTTCAGGGTCATTAATAGTTTAGCTGAGGCTAGTCTGTTCTCTGTTGGGACATTTATTCAGGGGAAGGAGTGGCTGAATGCTACTGGTATTCCGTACTCTCCGAACCTGAGTTGATATCTATTTTTTCTTATAAATTTCCCTCTGCAATTTGATCGAATAACGAGTTCTAGGAGTAATTATGTAATCAATTAATGGATATTTAGGTAAGAATATCTCCAACATATTGTGCTAGAATAGTAGTTTCCTGTTTTCCTTTTGTCTTCAAAGTCTCTCAAGACTCGAACCTGGCAAAGTGGAAGAGGTACAATGGGATTTTCTTTCAATCCTTATGACGTCCATGGACGGAGGTTTAGAATTTTGGATCAGGGAAAGAGCAATTAATCCATGTTGTGGTAGACCCCAAAGTCACGGGAATGGCCCTGGAAGTCCACATGGGTGTAAACGGACTGGTCCTAGTCTGAAAACAATGGCAAAGTTATTGTCAGGCGACGGAAATCACGGGATGTAATCCATTAATGATGAAACTCGATTCCCTGAAGCTGAAGAGGATGAGATTAGATGAGATGGGTTATAACTGAAACGCAATGATGAAACTCTACTACCACATGCATCCGGCGCAACTTGCTCCAATCAGAATAGCCTGGATGGTTCTTCATGGGCCATTAGAATTGAACCATATTCTCACCGTTTTACTCCTGTTGCCCTGCCTCTTAATTTCATATATGTCACTGTCACTGTGGCCGGTTGGTCTTCATAGTGGGACGGTGACAGCTGAAGCTCGTAATAATTTATCAACAACTCAGACCCACTTTGTTTGTTACTTTTTATGTATATTTATGATTTTATTTTTAAAATTACCTTTTAATTTTTTTTACATCTTAATTACACAGATTATATTTTCAAGACATTTTAACATGTAATTAATAATAGCATATCAGACATTTCATTAATTTTCTTAATAAATGTACATTTCTCTAAAACGACACTTATTTTAAATAGAAGGGAGTAATTGTCAGTCATACAAATCCTTTGAAGGTACTAAATAGTTGATAAAACGTTTGGCCTGAGCACGTAAAATTTGGATTTGGATTTTGGAAGCGGAAAACTGAAACCGAGTCGCTATTTTGAGAATTAAATACGAGTGTTTGAAGAATGAAATTGACACCTGCTGGTTTGAAATACATCTACGCAATGGCCTTTCCAAGCTAACACAGCGCGAACCCCACACACTTGATACGTGTCGTGTTTTATGCGGTTCTCAACCAATAAGCAACTGAAGTGTCAGCTTTTTGGTTGCAGTTTCAACTTCAAAAGCCTTATTCTCTCTTTTACAGAGAAGATGCACATGAAGGATGGCGCTTGGCATGTGGGTAGATATCAGAAGAGCACATGATGGTATGAGAAAAATTAAGCCAAAGTCCAAGAAATATCCCACAGGGATAGGGTCAAATCTGGGTCTATCACATTCTGAGCAGATGTCCAATTCTCGATACCCCTTTACTAATTTTTTAAAAGACGAGTGCTTTATCCAAACTTCCATCGGCAGTTTACACAATTATGTATGAGCACGTCCAACCCAGTTTAACAGTACAAAGGTCTGCTTTTCTTCAATCTTTACCTGCTTTTTCTGTATCAACTGCTAACCGCTTGCTTTTATCAAGCACGTGCTTTGTACTCATTGATGAGCAAAAGAAGGAAGTCTTCCTGCTGCTTGCTTTGGACAGACAAAGTTTAACCATGATCAAGTGGTAGTGCGAGTTATTTAGTTTTAATTTATTAAATAATGTTTCAAAATAAGTAATTTGTGTGTTATTATATATAATAAAAGAAAAAGAATTGTGCAGTGCATAAGTCTTAAATAAAGTTTCAATCACATGGAGAAATACCTTTGATGAGAATATCATTTTCTCAGCATGTTCTCTCATTTGTTTCTGGCAGATAATACAATGGCGGTCATGCATTATAATCGGACATATACACATGGTAGTAGTCCAAAGGGAAACCAGATCTTCTGTCCAGTTTTACTCTATCTCATGAAATCTCAGCCATTTATTTTGTAGGACTCACCCGAATCTCATGCGGGCCCCACATAAATAAATGGCTGAGATTTATTGGACATAATAAGACGCCATAATATTGGACAGGAGATCTAGATTCGTCCAAAGGGTATTTAGTTTGTGGGTTGTTCTTGTAGACATTAATGTAGTTGATGTTTCTTAAGGTGAAGGGTAGGAATTGGATGTTCACCTGTCAACCTAGCAAGCTGCTTAAAAAAACCAAGTTATGTATATATTTAGAACTGTGTCCATGTATTGGTAGTTAGTTAGGTAGAAGGGATCTACCTGACTGACTTTGAGGTTTTGGAAAACCGAGCAATGTAATATGGATTTCTATATACAAGTTCAACATAAAAGAACATTCTCCCATAAATATGTTTCTACACCTTTGCTTCATTAAAAAAATGCAGTATAAGGAGTATGAGAGGAAAGTTTTGGGAGAAAAACTAAACAACTAACAGAAGGGGGAGCTTCATGGGCTCAAATTGCTATCATCTGCATTAAGGACGAGAAGTGAGAACACCGAAAAGTCCTTTGGCTTATTCACGTTTCTTGATTCAAGAGCACCATATCCCAAGCTCTGCACCCTGCATGGGTCTTTATTGACTCGACGAAAGTCCAAGACTTTCTACACCCACCCCATGTTTGTGTTCTCCAACTTTCTCCAACAGTAATTTTGTGGTTCAGTACTAAACACCATATTCATGCTCGTACCCTTTTGTCTGACACTGAAACTATCATCTGCTGTGCACACTCAAATTGATGTCTACTCTTACTCTGTTACTCCACGTTTAGTTCGAAAGTAATCGGGCATATTTAAACTGTTTTACTCTTTAAGCAATACTTGTCCAAAAACAACGACGGCACCGTTCACCATCAGTTGGTACGTTTCAGAAGCTGGAATCTGACCCATCACGACCTCTTCGTTGTTGAAGTTTTCAGGCTTTGGGACTAGAGCAAGCATGTGACCATTCATTTGCTAATTTTGACATGAACCAAGAGTCTCAAACTCTTTAGCCAACATCGCCAAATTGGTATTATGTACATAATCACTTTGTTTGAGATGAAAGTGAAATTACTGCCATGATATGCTGGAGTTAGCACAAGCTTACAAATACGTTTCTCATGGAATTGTCCTTAGACAAATCCATAGGAATACAAATGTCAAAATGTGGACAAGTATAAGCGTTCCTGTTTGAAGACTTAACAAGCGGTTATTAATTAAGCCTAAAGGTTATTTGTTTAAGGACTAAAAACCTTATGAATTTAATTATTGCTGTGACAGAGCAGAAGGAAAAGAGGCAACTTTTCCTTTTATAAATACAGAGAAAGGGTAGTCTCTGTGCTTGCACTGCGGCTTTGCAGTTTGGTTGTTGGGTTGCTTTTGGTTTGTTACTCTCTGGGCAGACGACAATGGCTTTCTCTCATTCATCTTTAACACTTCAATTTCTCTTCCCTTTCTTTGCCGTTTGTTTGCTTCTCTGCCATGGCTTTCCTGCCCAGCACAAGAACAACCCATTTCATCGCCCCAACCACCATCGCTTTGCAAGTCACAACTACAGAGACGCTCTCACCAAATCAATCCTCTTCTTTGAAGGGCAGAGATCGGGCAAGCTACCTTCTAATCAGAGGATCACTTGGAGGAGAGACTCTGGTCTCTCAGATGGCTCAGCCATGCATGTAAGGATAACCTTTTTAGTTCCCTTTAGCACTGTTTTACTCATTTTGAGTCGGGTTTGGCTTACCTGAGATTTTAAATGAAAATGCAGGTGGATTTGGTAGGAGGGTACTATGATGCGGGAGACAATGTGAAGTTTGGTTTCCCTATGGCCTTCACTACCACAATGCTGTCATGGAGTGTGATTGAGTTCGGTGGTTTGATGAAAGGTGAGTTGCAGAATGCTAGAAATGCCGTTCGTTGGGCTACCGATTACCTACTCAAAGCTACTGCCCATCCAGACACCATATACGTTCAGGTTAGCCCTTGTTTTATCACTGCGCTGTCTTCAAACTCAATTTGAGTTTTAGGCACTCAAAATATTTTGGCTTGTTTTACAGGTTGGTGATGCTAATAAGGACCACGCATGTTGGGAGAGGCCAGAGGACATGGATACTCCCAGGAGTGTTTTCAAGATAGACAAGAACACTCCTGGTTCTGAGGTTGCCGCTGAAACCGCTGCTGCTCTTGCAGCTGCCTCCTTGCTGTTTAAAAGATGTGACCCGTCTTACTCTAAGCTTCTAGTCAGCAGGGCTATTAGGGTAATTAAGTCACCAATCTGTTTCTGTCCAGTGATAATGTTTAGATTAAGCTGTGGGTTTGAAAATGTATCTTTGTGCAGGTTTTCCAATTTGCAGATAAGTACAGGGGAGCATACAGCCATGGGTTGAAAAGTGTTGTTTGCCCATTCTACTGTGACTTCTCTGGATATCAGGTGAGATAACAGCCGATGAGCATTTTCAGTATGAACGAAAGGGCAAAGATTGGATTTCTTATAATAGTTGTCTCCAAACTTTTCAGGACGAATTGTTGTGGGGCGCAGCTTGGCTACATAAGGCCACCAAAAATCCAATTTACTTAAACTACATTCAAGTTAATGGTCAGACCCTTGGAGCAGCAGAGTCTGATAACACCTTTGGTTGGGATAACAAGCACGCTGGAGCTAGAATTCTTCTATCTAGGGTCTGATTTTTCTGTTTCTTTCTAATGCTCCTTTTTTCCTAAAAATATTCTTCATTTGTCGATATAATCCTGACAATGCCTTTTGAGTTCAGGAATTTCTTGTTCAGAAAGTGCAGTCTCTCCATGACTACAAAGGCCATGCAGATAATTTTATCTGTTCCCTTATACCTGGAGCTCCTTTCTCTTCAAGCCAATACACTCCAGGTCCCCACATTCCCTGTCTCAAGTCATTTCCATGTCCATACAAGTTTGTACTCCATTTTAACGGCTACTTTTTGGCATTTTCTTGCTTGATCATCAGGTGGGCTTCTGTTCAAAATGAGTGACAGTAACATGCAATATGTGACCTCCACTTCATTCTTAC
Source organism: Erythroxylum citrifolium (assembly GCA_026284465.1). Classification (NCBI taxonomy): domain Eukaryota; kingdom Viridiplantae; phylum Streptophyta; class Magnoliopsida; order Malpighiales; family Erythroxylaceae; genus Erythroxylum; species Erythroxylum citrifolium. Next base: position 31,470,750 of record JANKOE010000009.1, on the reverse strand, counting down.
TTGTAACCTATGCAAAATACTTGACATCCTCTCGAACAATTGTGAACTGCGGTGGAAGCATTGTCACTCCAAAAAGGCTGCGAGCCATGGCCAAGAAACAGGTGGACTATCTGTTAGGAGACAACCCATTGAGAATGTCGTACATGGTCGGATATGGTTCAAGGTACCCACAAAGAATCCACCACAGGGCCGCATCTCTACCGTCCAAATCTGCCCATCCAGCAAAGATTCCATGCTCATCGGGATTTAATTACATGAACTCTCAATCACCAAATCCCAACATTCTTATGGGAGCTGTGGTGGGGGGGCCAGATCAGCATGATCACTTCCCAGATGAAAGATCTGATTATGAACAGTCAGAACCTGCGACTTACGTGAACGCCCCACTCGTAGGAGCTCTAGCTTATCTTGCTCACTCGTTTGGTCAACTCTAGAAAAACCTATCTGCCTATCATAGATCTCCAAAGTCATTTAGATTTTTCTTTACATTGTCTTCTAGTTTGTATGTTGTAAAGTTAAGTGACTCCTCCAGTTGTTTATTGGGTGGAGGACCAATGCTCGAGCCCCAAACCTTGAAGCATATTTGGTCAACAGACATGTATTCTTATTATTACAGGCAATGGTATGAGTGCAAGTGTCGTCGCAGGAATGGTGTTGGGATATGTAAAAGAGAAGCCAATACGGCTCAGGTAGTATTAGAATAGCCGTTGGGCTTCTTTTCATGTATGTGTTGTCCATCTTGGAATTCGTAATATGTCGAGTAGTGTTTAACTCGAAACAACTGTGCCTCTTTCTAGTTCTCTGTTCATGTGGTTTGGACCACTTACTGAAAGAGCATTAAATACGTTACAGGATGTCCTGTCATTCAAACTACCAACTAACCATTAACTAGCTCTCATTGGTTAGATTCCTTATTATTATGGTACTACCGATTAACCGTTGAAGCCAGGGGAAGGAGTGGTTGACCGTTGAAACTGAAAGTGAAGGATCAAGAAAAAGATACTACAGAAAACAAAAGAGCTCTGACGTGGGTTGGAGACTGTCAGAACGGTGGCAGTATTGCACTATGCTCTTGCGTACACTTGCAATGTAAACAGAAAACTCTTGGTTCAGTAAGACGCAAGATCCTTTGTTCTGATTTTTGGTGTGCCTGTTTCGGTGCAATTTCAGTTGTCTACTTTTTATAGACTTTAAATGGATAGAATTGTATAGAATAGAGTTATAACATACTAATAGCAACATGTCAGTTATAATGGCATGTTTGATGTTTTAGTTGAGGGAAGTGCCCGTCTGAGAAGAATCAGACATTGCCCGCATGGCGTAGCTCAGTTGGTTTTGGAGGGGCAGATTTGCTCCAAGGTGCAAGATTTGAATCTCACAGTTTGCAGTATGGGATCAACATTCTTAAGTCCCTTGTGGGCTTTGAAGGTGGACTCTTTGTAGACCTGTAGGTTGTTCACCTTTCCCTTAGCGGACCGCTGAGTACTTGATTTATATCCTCCCAATTGCTTCGTCGGATCGGGGTGTGAGGAGCCTTTGGATTAGGGATTCAACCTTTTTGCTCCAAGAATCAGACGTTGCATTCCCAGTCACCGTATCGGCTCATGTTCCAAGCTAACTTTTCTTTTCTTTTTTCTGTGCATTACGTAATTTTGTATTAACTTCTAACTACTTCTTATTACGTTATTATTTACATACAGTATCACTAATTATTTTCTATGTCATGTGTTAAAAATATTATATCAATAAAAATTAAGGGCAAATTTAACAATTTTAAAATTTTTAATTTTGCTCAAATCATTTAAAAATCGATATTATTTAACTTTATCTTATAACAAGAAACTGAAAATTTTGGGCCTATCATTATACCTTAGTGCCGATATGGGGAGTCTTGGCTGAAAAAATATGAAATTTCTGATTTTCCAAATTTGCACAAGATATTAGAAGAAATCCAAAATACATTATCTAATTTTCTATACAAATTTCACAAATTTTTCGCTTCTATTTTACATAACCAACGTCTTAAAATTTTCATGAATTAATTTTTTTATGGTCTATACAGTGTTACGGATACCGTTCCGTTCCGGTCGGTGACCGAAACCGAAACGGGCTTATAAGTACTGGGTATTGATTCCGGTCGGTACCGGTCGGTACCGTCAATACCGGTATGTTGGGGACCGTTCCGCAAAAAATAAAACCTTCAGCGACTGGATTGCAAAAAAAAAATTAAAACCTAAACATCTACCCCCGACCTTCTCTTCTTCTTCGGTTTCTCACTTTCTCTCCTCCCTCTCGTCGCCGTTGGCCCGCTGCTCCTTCCTGTCGTCGTTGCTGCTCCACCGTCGTCGGATCTGGTCTCGCCGTCGTCGAATCTGCTGGTCCTCCCTCCTCTCTCCTCGGATCTGCTCGTTGCGACTCGCTCCTCCCTCGTCACCGCTCCTCGCCGCTCCTTGCCGCCTGCTCCTCCGCCCTCCTCGTTGTCGACACACCAATCTCTCTTCAGAACGCCTCTGTTGTATTTGTGTAGGAGGCTTGTTTGAAATTTTAACAAAAGTGATAGTAGCGGAGACGAAGAGTCAAACTCTTTGATTAAATGAAGTTCTACATTGGAATCCGAAGGGAACCAATTTTTACATTGGAATCTGAAGAGACCATTGGTTATTAAAAAAGTTATCCTTTGATTAAATGAATTTCTACATTGAAATCCACAATCAGAGGCATAAGAAAAAGTTGTCAGAAACTCAAACTTTAAAACGTTTTTTTTTATTTTTATAAATAATTATTTTAAAATTCTTACGAAAATAAATATTAAATAATTCAATATTATTAATATAATAATTCAAATTGTTTTGGAATAAAATTTTCACAATTTTAAAATGGATTTTTTAAAGTTGATAATTTAAAATTGATGGATTGAAGTTGAAGAATACCGTAGGTAAGTAATTTATGTTATTTTGTTATGAAATGAATTTGGGTTGTGTTTGTTTATGAAATAAAATTCTGAAAATTGAATTGTAATTGGAAATTGTTGTAAATGGAAATTGTTGATGTTTGTAAGTATGTTTTGTGATTGTTGGACTTAGAAATTGTTAAAAATGGAAGGAAATGTAAATAAAATTATGATTGTTTTGTGATTGTTAGAATTGAGAATTGTTGTAAATGGAAGGAAATGAAAATAAAATTATGAAAGTTTTGTGATTGTTAGAAACTTATAATTAGAAATTGTTGTAAAAGGAAATAGAATTATGATTGTTTTGTGATTGTTGGGATTGGAAATTGTTGGTTATTGTTGGAAATGTAAATGAAATTATGATTGTTTTGTGATTGTTAGAATTGAGAATTGTTGTACATGGAAATGAAATTATGATTGTTTTGTGGTTGTTGGGTTTGGACTTTGGAAATTGTTAGTTATTGTTATAATGGAAATGGATTTATGAATGTTTAGTGACTGTTGGAATTGGAAATTGTTGTAAATGGAATGAAATGGAAATAAAATTATGAAAGTTTTGTAATTGTTGGAATTGAAAATTGTTGGGAACAGAAAAGCAATATTGAATGTTTTGTGATTGTTAGAATTAGAAATTATTGGAAATGGAAGGAAGTGGAAATGATATTATGATTGTTGGGATTGGAAATTTTTGAAGTATGTTTTGTGTTACTTATTATATATGTTGATTGTTTTGAATTGTTAGCTTTGTGATTATTACAGAATGATTTATATTATATAAGATGGATATGCATATTGTCCTTGTGTACTGAAATTATGTGTTATTTATGAATATGTACAGATAAATGGAAGGAAGTTCAAATACTCCCGATCAACTTAGTTCAGGAAGATACAATGATCCAGCTTGGGCTCACACTGGTGTGGTTCCCGGTCAAAAGAATCATATCATTTGCTTGTTTTGTAACAAGCATTTGAAAGGTGGAGGAATCACCCGATTGAAAAGGCATTTAGATGGGGTTAAAGGAGATGTGGAAGTGTGTAAAAAAGTAAGTCATAATGTGAAGTGGCAGATGAAAACATTGCTTAATGAACATAAATTTGAGAACGATAGAAGGGAAAGATTGAATTTTGAAATTAGTAGTGGAAGTTTGTTTTCTAGTTTCCGTGATGATTATGGAAATGTTGAAGGTGGAAGTGGTAGTGGTACTGGTACTGGTAGTGTTCCATCTTAAGATCATGAAGAATCTGATGCGAGGAAGAAAAGAAGGCAGGTGACTAGTTTCTTTGCACCACGAACAACTTCTGGAGCCTAACCTTCAATTCGTAATGCAATGCAATCAAGAGATGCGACTCACAATGTCGATATGGTAGTAGCTAGATGGTGATATGATACAAGCTCGTCATTTAATGCTTCTCAGTCTTATTATTATCAACCTATGATGGATACAATAGCCTCTTATGGTCCAGAATACAAAGGGCCATCGATTGATGACTTAAGAGGTAAACTTTTGAGTTGTGTTGTTTCTGAAAGAAAGAAGAATGAGTTGGAGTACTTATGGATGTTCAATTATGTATGATGGTTGGACAACTAGGAGACAAGAGCCTATTATAAATTTTTTGGTTTATTCTTCAAATGGCTTTATGTTTTTGAAATCTATTGATGCATCTGGCCTTATTAGAAATGTTAAGACTTTGTTTGGGATATTTGATGAAGTTGTGAATGAAGTAGGGTCAGATAACATTCTTCAGTTTATTACTGACAATGATTCCAATTATAAAGCGGCAGGGAAAAGGTTGCAGAATACCTATAATTCATTTTTTTGGACTTCTTGTATTGCACATTGCATTGACTTAATGCTGGAGAATATAGGGGATCCTAGGTATTTTCCTGTTATTGATGAGACTATGCAGAAGGCTAAAA
>JANKOE010000009.1:31405415-31417638 GCA_026284465.1 Erythroxylum citrifolium | reverse complement strand
ATTGCAGCAATCTTCGCTCATATTCCAGCTCACCAATTTTGTAGATTTACTTGCATCGATCTTGAGGCTGTCATGTAGCTTCAACAACAAGGATTGCTGATCCCTCAGGCACTGACCTGAAACTGCATCCGTATCCACAGTGATCAGGAGCACTAAGAAAAGCCATGCAAAAACTGCTCTTTTCATCGGAAAATTTTCTCTACAACACTTGTTTGAGCCTCAACAAAGGTGTTATCACTTCAGTATTGGTGTTAGTACCTATATTGCAATCATTCCAACGTAAGAGTAGACTTGAGAGTCAGTTCTCGAGTCATTTTGACTCCGCTGAAGTGAAGATAATTTCTCGGAAAAGGAGATCTTAAGTTTCCTTTTTAATGCGTGTGGGACCAACAATACATGTGGGACCCAACAAAGCGGTGTTCTTCCTTCCTTTCTACACGTTTGTACAGCAACCTATCCAACTCAAGGTCGGAGCACCTGTTCCTATGTATTCCAAGACTGATCTCTTTAATCTAGTGCGCACATTTTGTTCTTATTTCATTAAATTTATAATTATATTTATTAATTCAATCAGATTGATGTTTGAGATATAAAATAGTTACTAAAATATTACGATTAAAATTAAATTTTGATAAAAACGTAATAATTGAGAAGCCATCTATGCCTTTCAATCATGAAAAGCACTAGCAATGATGTAACTTTGAAGATGATTGATCTGGTCGTTGTTTAAATATGTTATTTGCATTTAAAATTTTAAATATTATTAAATTAATATTCATATAATTTAAATAAATTGAGGGTGACCCTTGAGCAACCGATGAAGTTGTTCCATGTGACCATAAAGTTATTGGTATAATATAACCTTACTTAAATTTTCGACAAAATGAGAAGTCTTATAAATTGAGTACGTTGACTTTTTATATTTTAAATACACTGATGTTAAAATTAATAATATAAGTAAAAATATTTTACTAATAATTAAATTTAATGCCAATATTAATGATTATAATTTTTTTTTGAAACTTATAATTTATTTAAATCTTTTGAAAAATTGACCCCGTTGAAGAAAGTGTTACTTTGCTAGTCATGGCTGACGAACTTGTACACGGTTTTGAAAAACGGCGTCCCATTTGAACTTGACCCGTTCTTAATTCTATTTGTAGAGTTAGAGTTTTAACTTTGAAATATTCACTTATGATTTAGTTTAAATATGTTTACAATAAGTTATATTTAAAATTCTAAATTTTATTTTATTTATATTATTAATTAAAAATAAAATATTACTTATGATTTAGTTTAAATATGTTTACAATAAGTTATATTTAAAATTCTAAATTTTATTTAATATATATTATTAATTAAAAATAAAATATTAAATAAACATAAGCAAACTTTCAATTTATTATAAATATGACTTAAATGTTAATTTCGTTAGTACATACACAAAAAAATTTATAATTAAATTATTATATTTATCTAAAATTTTACTTTATTTCATCTTTACATATTACCTGAAATACAAATGTCATTTTATGTGACAATCAATATTAATAAAATTACTTTGAATTAGAATTAATTAATTAATTCTATTTTAAAAATATTTTAATATATTTTTCTTTAAAATATTTTTAAAATTGAATTTTACTATTAAGAATGTCACATTTCTATCATTAAATTTAATGTCACATTTCTATCATTAAATTTTGATTATAACTATATACTAAATTTTCATTATAAATTTAGTATATAGTATTTGCCGGCCCACTTTTTGAGTAAAAACAATTTAAAAGTGGTTGTTAAAATTTATTAATCACCTTTCTTTTGATATTTAATTGTTTTTATGTAAAATTAATTTAAGTAAATATGTACATAAATAAAGTTCCAAACCCCGCGCTATAACGAGACTTCAACTGAGTGATGATGTACGTAAATAAAGTATAATTAAACAATTTATTACAATTACATAATTTAGAAGTTATTTCATATATTTAACGGTAAGCTTCACATGTTTTGAAAATGTGGATGAAGTAAATGAAGCTTGAAAATTTTGGGCATGTAGTTGAATATGATGTGTAACAAAATTCTATGTATGATCAAGACCATGGTTCCTGAAAGACTTGTTCATTACTGCGTAGAAGTATCATTTCGAAGCTACCAAATCAAAGCATGCTTTACTTTAATTGGAGCTTAATTTGACAAAATTAGAAAAAAGAAAACGTCAAATACCAAGTAAAATGATTGAGAGGACCAATGCTGTATTGCCCGATTTATATTTGCTTGTACAACCTGTGGTTCCTCTTTCTCCGTATCAAGTGTTCTTCTCAAGTTTAGAATGACTTATGACCCAACTCAACATGGCCTCCCATTCATAAGTAGGGTGTATTACTTCCAACAGATGAAGGATCTGGCTCCAAATAGCTTTAGAATAACCACAAGCAAAACAGATGGTTTATGTTTTCGTAAACATAGTGACAAAGAGCATAAATAGTATAAGAAGGGTTGAACCATCTACATTTGGGCCGAAGCTTATTTTTTATGACTAACCAGGCAATAAAGGAGGCTTTGGAGATCAACGAGTTATTTCATACAAATTTACTTCTTTGTGACCATGAGATCAAATGTTTAAGTAATGGAAACAATACATCAATATATCATATAACCCTCTTTAGGCTCTCACAAATCAGAAAGTCTTGTGCTGTGTATATGTTGGCTCAAATTTTGTTTACCTTATTAGAATCCTTTCATATCAAACACATTATTATTCCTAATAATGAGTTATGAGTTTACTAATTATTGTAAATAATACAAATACAGTTAAAATTAATTGAAGTAATAAATTTCATCTCAATATTTTATACGACTATAATTATAATTATAATTGTAATTAGTAATTAAAATTTCTGCTTTGGATAAGTAATAATTAAGGTCTCTTGCAGTTGTTCATATAATCAATCGTAAGCATAAGGATTCTTTGACCAGTTAAGAGAGCTTAAGGATTCTTTAACCTGTTAAGAGAGCTTACATTTTGAGAAAATTATAAAAAGATCTTACCCATGTCTTAGAGAGGAGTTCCCAAGATGGCAACAGTAAATTCGTGTTCTTTTAGACTTCAGAAAGCTCGTTTGAAGTTACGGAAACCTAACTCAGTATTTTCGTTTTTTTTTTTAATTTTTTGCCCTTTCATATTCGATCTCAGATACGTAACTAAGATACCAATTACTTATTACATCAAATCGATTTAATTATAAAGTTCATCTTCGTCATCAAATTAATTAAATTTAATATCGCATTAAATATTGGTAAACTCCTACTTTGGTAAACTAAAGTCGAACATAAGTGCCTGTGGCGTGTAACTTGGGAACATAGTTGACTAGACATGTCTTGGCTGCACTTTTCCGCTCTATCATCCACACTATGCCTTTCAAGTTCGTTCTTCTAGACAACATGCGTTGGAAAACTTGTGAAAAAAAGACTTATGGTCATCACTCATGTGTTTTTCAAAATTAAAATTAATTAAAATTAGATTAATTTAAAAATTTAAATTAAAACTGAAATTTAATTAACTCGAATTAATTTAAAACTATAATAAGTAATATAAAAAAGGTAAACTGAAATTGAAATTTTAAATTAGTTTAAGATTCTTTTAAAATTCAAAATTTTCAACAAAACAACGCTATTAAAATTAAAAAATAATTTAATCAAATTTCGTTTTAAGTTTTAGACCGCTCCAATCTGTCCAAATTCGTGCTCGAATCGACATAGTTAAACTAAAAATAATTTGAAAATATATAAATCTCACATAAAATTCAATTGAATAATTAAAATATATTTAAAATAAATATTAAAATTTAAATAACCTTTAATTTTTAAATTATTTATTTAATAAAATAAAATAATTTTTATTATTAAATATTATATAATAAATTAAAATAAATTAAAATAATTAAATAAAACTTATCTTTAATTTTTATCTAACATATTATTATCCTCAATAATAAAAATAAAACCACATTAATATTAATCACAAAAATTAAAAACGAAAAACTAAAGCTAAAAACTACATAAAAAAAGAAATATAACTAAACAATCTCTAATATATTTTCTTTTACCTCATTCTCAGTTCTCAACCCATTCCTTTATAACGCAAAAATCAATCGGCCTCAGTGCCTCACACGTTACATTGAAATCGTTCTATATTTTATTAGTGAGCACTTGCAATTTGGCACTATTATTACTACACAAATAACGTATTCAATGATAATGATTTAGGCTATATTATACCGATAAATTATTTTATATTGACTAAATATAAAAAATATTAAAGAGTTTATAAATTGTAAAGAATAACTATTTAAATAATTATTTCTAGTTATTTTCGCAATTATTGACTCAAACACAATTCTTATTAATGAGCTCTACATTCTAGTCATATTTCAAATTCTAATATGGTATCAAACAGGTTTGATTCGAATTATTAATTTTCTAATTGTCCGTCTGAATGCTCAATCCTAGTGTCTCCATCCAATAACCATTACGTCACTGTCAAGCGACAATTGAATATCGAGTCCTAGTTGTACTTGAGCAGGAATGTTAGAGTATCTCATATTGACTAAACATGAAAATATTAAAGGATCTATAAGTGATAAAGAACAACTATACAAATGACTAATTCTAGTCATTTAGATCATGGTTACTCAAGCTTAATTCTTCTTACTGTCTGTTTGGATGAGCTTTTATCAGTGTAGCTTTTGTCAATAGAGCTTTTGTTAGTAGAGCTTTTTTGAGAAGAGCTTTTCTAAAAAGCCAATTAACTGTTTGACTGTCAATTAAAAAACAACTTTTTAAAAAGAGCTTCATATAGTAGACTGTTTGGTAACATAAAAATAAAAAGCAATTTTATTAATTTTAACTATACTTTATTTTATAAGAAAAATTATTTATATATATAAATAATAGTTAAAGTATATTAAACAATAAGTTTACGTTTACTTTATAATTATTTGACAAATTCACTTTAGGAAATTATTTAAAAAGTTGGTCTCATTTTCTTAAAAAATAAAATTAATATTAAAATATTAAAATATATAAAAAGTTAAATAATATAATAATCCCTAAATAAATAAGTAAGCTCCCAGATCTGCTATTGTGCTTGTCTTCTCTACTACTCCTCCCCACACTAGGTTCAAAGTTCTCTGCTACTTTACCCACGTCACTTTGACCATGTATATTCGGTTGCTGCTAATGAACAGGCACAAAACTTTAGCAAGAAAACTAAACAAAAAGCACTAGAGCAATGGAAAGTTAGGAATGAGAAGCAGAAAATCGACGGTGATTTGATCGTACAAGAGCAAGAAAGAGTCCAGGAGAGTTGAACATGGATTTGGTGATCGTCGACGGTGAGACAAGCCGTGGCTGAGCAATTGCACCGGTGGGCATGTTATGGGTGTACGTCCGCCACGATTCTCACTCCTCCTCCTCTTCCTCCAAGACTACCGCTATCAAGAAATCCTCCAAAACTCAACTCTTCTCACTGCGATCTTAAAAGCTTTTACAAGTACTCTACACTGAGAAACTAAAACTATGTTGGTGATGTCTCAGAAGTTCAGACAAACGTTGGATTAGGTTGATAATGCAAGGCCGTGTATCGACGTACAAGAAAGTGAATAAAGAAAATCAAGATTAGTCGGTTACTTAGCAGTTAGAATTTGAGCTTTATAAATACTGTAATTCAATACGATTTGTATAGACACAAATTCTGTAGTTTGACAATAGTTGTTGAATAAAAAAAATCTCAGTCTTTCACTGAGTTCTTCACCTTCCTCTGTTTGCCCCTGTTTTAGTTTTCTTCCTTTCTCTCTCTAGTTCTCGTACTGTTCTTTCTTTCTTTCCTTAATAATTTCGTTTCCATTCTTTAGATAGGTGCATGATCGACAGATAACAACTACAAATGGTATCAGAGCTTTATTTCTTGAGGGACCTGTGAGAGTGTGATCGGTTGAGAAGCTTTCTTGAAGGATCCGACGTTGGTGAATCTTGGAGTGCTGTGATTTAGAGGAAGTTCATCGGAGATGGCTGAGAACTTACCTCAGGGCCTGCAGCCTCCAGTGTTTAATGGTGAAGGATACGCAGTCTGGGCAATCAAAATGGAAGTTTATATGAAAGGGCAGGATCTATGGGAACCTGTTGAAGATGATTACGTTGTTGAAGTGCCGACAGAGGATGCGACCATACCACAGCTGAGATGGTTGAGGGAGAGGATCACCAAGAAAGCTCGGAGCCAATCGTGTTTGTATCAGGCGTTAGCTCCCTCCATTTTTACAAAGATCATGAAGATGAGTTCAGCAAAGAAAATCTGGGACTTCTTGAAGGAAGAGTACCAGGGAGATGAAAGAGTCAAGCACATGAAAGTGCTTAATTTCATGCGGGAATTTGACAGACTCCAGATGAAAGATGGTGAATCTGTCAAGATTTATGCGGAGAAGTTGTGCCAGTTAGCGGATCAAATGAGGCTTCTTGACGTCGAATTTAAGGACAAAAGAATTGTCCAGAAGTTGCTGATCTCTGTTCCAGAAAAATATGAACCAACAATTGCTTCTCTGGAAAATACGAAGGATATGTCGTCTATCAAGTTGGCTGAAGTTGTAACTGCGTTGCAGGCATAGGAGCAGAGACACCTAATGAGGAATGGTGATTTTTCAAAAGGTGCTTATAAAGCATCCATTAAAAATGTTGAGCAGGAGAAGAACAAGAACGCTAAGTACAATCCGTGCCCCCATTGTGGTAAGTCGAATCACTTGGCCTATAGATGCTGGAAAAGGCCGGACGTGGTGTGTAGAAAATGCAATCAAAAGGGGCATATGGAGGCGATTTGTAAAAGCTAAACTGGTAACTCCACGGCTGAAGCTCAAGTTGCCGAAGAAGAGGAGCAACTATTTTAGTGGAAGTACAGAAGGTAAATTTCTGATCCAAGGAAGAGTTTGTAGATGTGTGTCTCAGAAATTCCGACAAAGAGTAATGTTCAGACACAGTCATACAATGACATACGAAGAGAAGACGTCATAAAGAATAAAGAAGCAAGAATTCAAGAAGACAATTACAGAAGATCAAGATTAGTCGGTTACTTAGCATTTAGGATTTGAGCTTTATAAATACTGTAACTCAATATGATTTGTACATACACACAGTCTGTAGTTTGACAATACACTAGTTGAATAAAAATCTCAGTCTTTCACTGAATTCTTCACCTTCTTTTGTTTACCCCTGTTTTAGTTTTCTTCCTTTCTCTCTCTCTAGTTTTACTACTGCTCTTTTATTTCTTTCCTTAATAATTTCGTTTCCATTCTTTAAATAGGTGCATGATCGACAAATAACAACTGCAGTTTTGCAGAAAAGAAGTGCCAGTGGATGACAAAATGCTGATTGAATGGGTTAGTTTAGCAACACTTCCGTTACCTGCTTAAGTCGTTTTTTTTTTCAATCCGCACAGAATTTAGGTGCAACTTAATCAGGGTTAGCAAAAGTTTTTTTTTTTCTGTCTCACGAGTTCGGGTCCCTAAACTAATGAATAACCTAACCCCATTTGATGAATCAACAATCTTATACTAACCAGCAAACACAAGTGATCATTTTTCTTTTGTCTTTGAGGGAATTTTAGCAGTCAAAAATGGTAGTACATGATCTGATATATCTTGTTGGAGGTTTTTCATAACGTGGAGTCCGTCTATAATTGCAGGCGCGGCCATTCCTTGTCCAGGGAGCATTCCATGTGCTCTTAGATGAAAACTCGGATGATTTAGACATACACGAAGTTTATAGGGTCATGACTATTGCAACCCTATGTATAAAGATCAACCCTGCTTCTCGACCATCCATTAGCGAGGTAAAGAACCCACTTTATATCAGTTCAAGCTCCTCTAATGTTTCCTACTTTTTTTGTTTCGATATAATACAATCTCCTCTGATTCCTTTCAGATACTCTCTATTCTTAAAGGAGAAACATTTTGCGCTATGCATTCATCCCCATAAGAAGGATAGGAGACAGTGACCCTGAGGATAACCAAAAGAAAAAAAATGGAAAAAGTCAGAGGAGAAGAACCACAAAACAGAAAAAGGAAAAAAGAACAGGAGAACCACATTGCTTATCATGTAGTTTGTCCATACTTGATACCACATACGCAAGATGTGAAGAAATTGTCTGTTAGCTTGGATTTGAAAGTTGAGAAAACACTGTAACATAATTAATATGAACTAAGAATACGACTCTTTTGCGTCTCCCTTGCTCTTGCTTCCAACAGCGTCAAGTTTCATGCACATGGAAGCCTACTTCTGACGTGATGCGTAGAAGGGAAAACTATATTGACTGACTTCTCCGCTTGGTTGAGTGTATATATTCTTCTACCTAACATAAGTGGGATGGATTTTTTCCTCAACATCTTATCATTACGGAGACAGACCAAGAAATTTTGTTGAATATAATTACTATAAGTCAATTGATATCACATATCTTAACTGTTACTTTCTGTATCTATATGGTAATGTTGTGGGACAGTCACAGCATAAGAAGCCATTAATTGACGACAACAACGTACATTCACATGCCTCTGATCTCTTCCACAAAACACGAGCCGTTATATTTGATCATTCAAATCCTTTAAGGCCCCCGTTAGGTTGATGGGGAAGTAAAGAAAATTTGGAAGTAAAGATATTAACATATTTGGATACTTATAAGAATTCTTATGAATGTTTGATGGATTCTTATTATAGTATTTGGTATCCAACAATATTTTATAGAATATAACTTAATTTTGACATGTATTTTCAATTATATCCTTATAAACTCAATAAAAATTGAAATTATTAAATAAGGAAAAATATGAACTTGAAGAGCAAAAATATTCAAAATCTAAATACTGGCCGATACTGAAAATTTAAAAAAATAGGAAAATTTTAAAAAATTTTGAAATTTCCTTCCCTCCCTCTTATCTCTCCCTCTCTCATTTTTTTTTCAAAGTTTTTTAATTAGTTATTTTATTTATTTCAACTTTTATAATTATTGTAATTTTTTAATTTTTTTAAATAATAATAAATATTTTATTACTACTAATAATTATAAATTAAATAAAACTTACTAAAATTATTTTTATTTAAATTTATTTAAATATTTTATATAATATTTATTAATAAAATATTTTATTTTTAAAAATTATTATTTATAAACTAAAATTTATTTTATATATATTTAATTATTAAATCAAAATTTATTTGAAATGTATATATTTTAAGGTCGTAGAGTAGAGAGAGAAGGAATGGTTAAATTGGCGAGTATAATTTTTAGATTAAATTCTTGAGGAAAGTAATTTAAATACCAAGGAAGTGTTGAGATTTAGAATCGAGAGAAAGTGCAACTAATTTCCTTAAAATAAGAAAGTTTTTACTTTTTTAACTACTAAGAAAAATCAAACATAATAATTTAAATTTTAAAAAAAGATAACTTCTTCATTCAACAAATCGTGCCAACCAAACGAGGCCTAAGAGTAACTGAGTATATTTGAATGCCTAACTTATTCCAAACATAATATTGTTGACGACACAACCTGTTGAACTTGACAAACTTGCAACGATCTTCACGTCTTCGGTCAAGATTAAATATAAGGTTAATATGGTAGTTTGGTCGTGTTTCGAAATCAAATCTCACTATTTTCCCGAATTCCCTGCCGAAGAAGAAGATTGCAATGACATTGTGTTCATCAATGACTTTAATTCCAATCCACGTTCAATTTCATATTTATACAAAGAATGTGAAAGAGAAGAGATGGGGATTTATGAATGGGGGTCTTCATTTTCTTGTGTACTTGAAGGTACCTTTTATGTTTTTCTTGAACAGGGTTAGGCAGGCATGAACATAGGATTTTTAAGGAACACAGCCACATGTTCCTTTATTCTTGTTTTTTCCGGAACGTGAGTTTGTGTGAACGTAATTGGAGAATAAATTAGATAACGTAAAACAAATAGCAAAGTAACAATCCTGTGCATTGTTAGGTAACAAAGCGATGGAGAATTAAGACCCGATGCTCATGTTTGATGCGTCTTTAACGGCTACTATTCTTTACTCTCCGAAGACTAGAAGAGACTCAAGTATTTATCAAAACTTGACTTTTAGTTGATGAGGGGTATTTCTTTCTTACAGATAATTTATAACTACAAGATAACAATGTCACTTAATTGTATAAGTCATTAATAGAATTGGGTTAGGTTGAATTTAATTGAAGTTCATTTTAGTATTTCAAAAATATTCAATTAAATCCAAAATTTTAAATTAAAATTTGATTCATTATAAATATTGTAAATTTAATCTCTCTTTATAAAATTATATTTCTTTAATGATTATACAAAACAAAATTATTTATTAAAATAAATATATATCTATTTTTTACATAAAAAAGTAGTTTATTATAATAAATATGCAAAATATTATTTATAATTATAATGAAATTATTTATAAAAATAATTATAAAGTTCATATTTTAGGAAGATCTAAATAATATAATATTATATGAATACCAATTTGAAAGAAAGAAGACAAAACTAAGATGTTCAAAGTGGGGTGTATTTTATTAATTTTCAGAGGTAAATTGCTATACAATGTATCTAATTGAGATAAGATGAATGATTAGTTCAATATAAACTAAATAATAAGATAGGATATGATGTTTTCTAAAATAAAATAAGTAAGTCGAAAAGCTCAACTTACCTAATGTACTTACCTAATGTACAAAGCTTTGCGGGAATTTAGGTAGGATCATAACGTACATAATATTTTTTATAATTTTATAAAAAATTATTTTTGTGACTTAAATATGTGATCTTATGGTTACAAAGGAGCAATTAGTAAATTGCTCCAAGATTAATTATCTAGTGTAGTTAGAATTGAAAAAATGCGGAAGATGGATTGCTATCACAATTAATTTAAAATAAGTATTAGATTACGCTTGAAAATTAAAGACATACTAAATTAGTTATAATTCTTAGATTTTTAAAATTATTTTTTAAACTTAAAAAATTACATGTTATTTCTTTAAATTTATAATCTTTAATTTCTATTTATCAAATAAATTAACTCAAATAATTTTCATACTTAGCTCTGGCAGCATTATGATCTAAAACATAAATATGGGTACAAGTACCAAAACTTCCAACTTAAGACAGTAATATAGAAAATAGAAAATAGAAAATAGAAAATTTTACAGATTTAAATATAACTAATGTTTTAAAAATTGGATTAGAAATAAATAGGTAAAATAACAACATTTATTAGTCCATCATAAAATTAATATAATATAAATATTAAATAAAATTGAAAAAATTAAAATATGAGTGAATAAAGATATTAGTTTTAACTATTGAAAGATCTCGTCCAAAAAAAACTATTGAAAGATTGAAATTACATTGAAAAAGGAGATTGTCAAATAAATTTTTTTTAATTCTAATTTATAAAATTCAGTTAGTTTACAAAAATTAATTTATAAATCAATCAGTTTTGTGTAATAAAAATTATTAGAGAGCGAGTTTTACAATAACTGATAAAGTCTTTTTTTGTGATCATAATATAATAGGTTTAAGTTACGGAAAAATTATCAAAGTAAACTTCCGAACTAATTTAACAATTTTACAAATAAATTGAACGAATCAAATTAATTTTTAATAATTGATTATAAAAATAAAATTATTTAACCTGACGAAGTAAACAACAAACAATCGAATGAATAGAGTGAAAGAAACTTGGACTGACTGGGATTTATAACGAAATTAGATTGATCCTGAATCTTGTTTTGGAATGCCAAATTTTGCGGGATCGTCCTGGAAATTTATTTGTCACCGATCACCATGTTCTATAGTGATTCAATTAGGCCAACAGGTGCTTAGACCAACTACCAAGTAGTTGCAACATATGCATTTATTTGACAGATATTTGACGTTAAATTGATTGCAAAAGTTCGTATCTATATATCTCCTTGTTTAGGAAACTTATTTTGTATTTTAGTTTTGTTATTTCATCAACTGAGGAATTACCATTTACTTTGTTTAACTTTTTTTTTTTTTATAACAAGGAGGGTGCTACCCTAGAGTTGAGACTGTATTAAGTCACAAGCCTAGTTTTGACTCCACGAGCCCGCACTATGCCATGGCTGTCATCGAACAAATCCTTCTGCAGATCGTGAGGACA
>JANKOE010000009.1:31382801-31404737 GCA_026284465.1 Erythroxylum citrifolium | reverse complement strand
CATAGACCAAGCGAGCTTCAGACCATCATAAAGGCCCCAAAGTTCAGACTTGAAGACGGAGCTTACACCAACGAAACCGAAACGGTTAAACCCCAGAAGCCATGAACCATCAGCTCGTCGGAGAACACCGCCAGCTTTGCTGAAGGCAGTCATGGAATCCCAGGCTCCGTCTGTGTTGAGTTTTACCCAGTGGGGGGGGGAGGCGGAGTCCATTTAATGTCTTGCGGCATCATGTTGGTCCCTCGCCTGCAGCAAACCCCACCGGTTCGAGTGGCATGTCTAGCCCAGGAAATACTTGTCTAAAAAACGTCACATTGGTCCTGAGGAACATTATTAAACAAATGCTTGTCTCAAAAACCTAAAGGATGTGGTTAAGTGGCATAGACTCATCTATCCTTAACCAAAGGTCAGAGATTCGATCTTTGACTTTGAGTATGGAGCAGTCTTAAATCCTTGGGCCAACTGTCCCACCCTGTGAGATGCCTACAAACTAGCGAGGGGAATAGTTACTAGGTCCGCTGGTGGATACCCTAGTCTAAGACCAAAAAAAATATTAGCTTTTATTTTTAATAGATATTAATATTCAAATTTATTAAATCATTCCAATCAAATCAAACCAAACCAAATTTATTTATTTTTGTTAACGTAGAATAATGTTTTAGTTAGTTGAGTTTGGCTTAAATAAAGAAATTTATCATATAAGTGAATTAGTTTGTAATTTTAGTAAAATAGAAGAAAAAAGCCTGAATCACCGTTATGAACCGTAAAATTGACTCAAATCACACCCATTCATTGTGTACTGTTATAGAGACAGAGAGTGATCTTGTCAACGCTTGTTTACTGTAGTCGGACCAACTAGTCGGATCCTGGCCGAGATCGAAGCAAGGTGTTCTGGTTTCGATTTTAAATATTTTAATGTATTTTAGAATAATTTGATGATAAATGAGTTTTTTCTAAAAAGAGCGAAGGGAAAAAAGAATAATTAAAAAATATCAATAAGGATATTTTGAAACATTACATAGTAAATATAAAATATGAAATATCTTTAAAGGAATGGGGCAATTTTATATGATTTTGTGTGGCCTTGGCTAAAACAGACAGCTTCCTCTCTCTAGATTATCTCTTCCTCTCGCTCGTTCAAAATCCGTTCCTCTTTATATTCGTCTCTACAATTCCAAAACCGTAAAAAATTGCCTCATTACTGATTCGATTCAGTTGGAATCTCCCCGAACAACACACTCCACTCTTTCTTATATAGGTTTCTCCTCTTTGTCTCTGGCTTGAGCCAGTGAAAAGGTGTTGATTGGTGTTAACTGAGGTCTGTTTTGGTTGTGTTTCTCTTGGTATTAACTTTTTTTGAGTTTAATTCAATGAGATTGCTCTTCTCCGATGCTTCCTCGTAGAAATCATGGCTCTTACGTATCCGTTTTCCGGTAAGCCGGCTTCTATTACTCTAGATTATTTTTATTTGAATTTCGTTTTGCTGTTGGTTTAGAAACCCTAAGTTAATCAGAGACCGAGTAATGTCTTGTGTGTTTTGTTTGGGTAGCAGAAAAGAAAAGAGAAAAAACTAAATGCTGTTATGAGTAAGACCATCTCATTTTTTGAATCCCGAAATTTGTATAACAGTTAGATTAGCTCAAGTCTAACGTTTCTTTTACTGAACTCCAATTTATGAGACCTGCGCTTATATTGTTTATGTACTTTGAGTAATATTTTGTGGTTAAACGTCGTAGTGTCTGTGGAATGCGTGAGCATATGTAAGTTATCGCAAGGAGATGGTGGCGGGAGATATGACTGTAATGCTTTATCATGTGCGTGGAAAGCTCCTAGAGTTTTGACTGGTCTTCTTGCTAGTACAGCTCATCCTACTCATTCTACACCCTTGGTGTGTGTGCTAAGTAGAAGAAGGAACGCTTTCAATCATGTAAGACGTGTTCTGTTTTTGTAATTTATTGTTTTGTGGTTAATTAAGAAGTGCATTAAATTACTGAAGCCATGCCCATATAATTTATATAGGATGATGGGAGGAAATATCTTAAATTATGAAGATTAAATGGTGAGAAAGGAAGAATGATTTGATATTGTTCTTAAATTTGTGAAGGTGGCCTTCTTGGATAGTGGAAACGAAAGAAAGAAAGTTGTGTGAAAGAGAAATTAAAGATTGAAGGAAAAAGTTAAAACGGCTTTATTGGTGGTATGGAAGTTGTGATTACTTCTGGGTGATCTTTATTCCATTAATTATTCATATCTCTTTAATATCTAATCATTTATTAACACTAAAGAGCAGCTATTTTTAGGAATTTTTTGATACTTGTAATTCCATGTAAAACAACCTTGCATAACATAAAGTCTAAAACAAATAAATTTGTTTGTTGAATTCTTTTTGTGATGAATTGATAAAGAGTATATCATAGTTTAATTTCCAATAATTAGCTGTTTACATCATATAACTGATTTTTATTTCTAAGTACAAGTTCATGATTTTTTATTGATACATCTAAATTTTATCCTATTACTAGAGATGTGAAGCCTTTCACTCAGGGGGTTCTTTTTCCAATGATCCTAGCTCTGCATTTTCTAAGAGACTTCTCAAATCAAAATGGTTTGATGTTGATGATAAAAGATGGCAACTATGTTCTTTGTCCAATTCTTCAGATCCAATCCCAGAGACTTCTCCTGAAAAGTTGTGGGAGGTAAGTTGCACTGTTCTCTATCTTGGTACACTTACCAAGATCTTATAGCTATTCCTGAAATAGGATTGGTTTATCAAGAGCTTTGGATGACATTATTTACCGTGGATGCATCAGGACCTGAAGCCCAATATTTCGTACCTTTCACCCAAACAATTGGATTTGGTGCACAATGCTCTAAAGGCAAGCATTCTGCTCTAGCAGAAATTTCGGTGTCAGTTTTTGCAAGTGCATTATAATTAAGTACTTGAAACATCTCATTTATTCTCACAGTTAGCCTTTGAGGCCCATGATGGTCAAAAAAGACGCAGTGGAGAACCATTCATCATTCATCCTGTTGAAGTTGCACGGATTCTTGGGGAACATGTGAGTTAAACACAGAGCCTTATATACCCAATCTACTGCATATTATTATCCCTGAGTGTCACTACATGTTCTTATAGGAATTGGATTGGGAGTCAGTTGCTGCTGGATTGCTGCATGACACTGTTGAGGATACAAATGTTGTTACATTCGAAAGAATAGAGGAAGAATTTGGTCCAGTTGTGCGCCATATTGTAGAGGGAGAGACTAAGGTACTTTGTCTAGAATTTGCATATTGATGCTACACCTGGATTGAGCAAAGTGTTCATAATGATATAAGCACAATTGAATTTGAACCCTTTATTTTGGCTAAGGTATCAAAGCTGGGGAAATTAAAATGTAAGGATGAAACCAATTCAGTACAAGATGTTAAAGCTGATGACCTCCGCCAGATGTTTCTTGCCATGACAGAGGAGGTGATTCACCTTTAACAATATCTACATCTTGGGTAAATATGGTTAAAGCATTTATGTAATTAAATTGCTGCTCTTTCAGGTTCGTGTTATTATTGTCAAGTTAGCTGATAGATTGCACAACATGCGCACTCTTTCGCATATGCCCCCACATAAGCAGGTACGCTGTTAATCTTAAATTGTGTTGCTTGTGATTATTTATCATTATGCAACGAATTAAACTTTCATATGCAGTCGAGCATTGCAACGGAGACGCTTCATGTCTTTGCTCCTCTTGCAAAATTGTTGGGGATGTATCAAATTAAGGTATTTGCTTTGAGAAAAAGTACTTTGCCCCAGTTTGAGTTTTTAAGTTTTGATATCATTGGTGTTGAAATAGGAATGAGTGGGTTCAAACTTCTAATATTTCAGGAATCTTGGTGAACTCTTTGATTATCTTTGTTTAGTCAAACGCACTTGCAACCTAATTGCTTATGGAAACTTAACTTCATTCTCCTTATAAACTTCATTCGCATTTATAAATGTTTAAGATGCCACTGTGTTCCACCTGATATGCTAAGTGCTTAGGGTGTTTTTTAAGGGTAATGTAACTTTTAATCATCTACTTATTACTCTTCCTAATGCATTTTTCTTGCTTTAATTCTTTAAGTTTGGATTTTGTAGTATGAAATAAAATCAATTATACCTTTTCCATGAATTAAAAAAAATAACTGTGGCCTAGGAATATAAATATAATTTTTAATGGAGTTGACAGTAATGAATTTATTCTATATTTAAAACATGACTTCAATTAAAAAAATTAAAGAGATCTCTAAAAAATCATAATAATTTGGAATATAAATTATGCTTGGACTGATTTTTCCATCACCATCATTTTCTGCAGTCTGAACTTGAGAATTTGTCCTTCATGTACACAAATGCGGAAGATTATGCTAAGGTCAATAGAAGAGTGGCAGACCTCTCCAAAGAACATGAGAAAGAACTTGAGGAGGTATTATGATCTTTTCTCATGCTACCTTTACACAGAGCTTGCAACACTGTCTTCATTATTTTAATTGTTTTCTTTAGTGTTGAGGCATGGAAACCTCATGTTTTCTGGTTTAATGGAATCTGGCATGTGGTAATTTTCATTCATTGATTTTTTGAAATTTCTTTCAATCAGGCTAAAAAAATTTTGACAATGAAGATTGAGGAAGATCAGTTCCTAGACCTTGTGACAATGAAAACTGAAGTCCACTCTGTTTGCAAGGAGCCATACAGGTGAATCCATGGACATAACGTATTGCTTAAGATGTTAGTTGCATCATCTTAGGCAACAAGTTTTGGATCATTACCTCGGATTGCCCTATGCCTCTTAGATGTTTTAAATGCTAGGAAATGCCTTCACCTATCATACAATTTTACTGAAAGAGTTTAATTGTGAATTTCTGTTATATGCTTACAGTATTTACAAAGCTGTGCTCAAATCAAAATGTTCTATCAACGAGGTTAACCAAATTGCACAGGTTAGTCTCGTGAACAAACATGAACCATCTTGAGAAGCATTCCTGGTTTTAGATGTGCTTGCATGACATGCTTGCCTTTTGCCTTTTTATTTTTTATATGAAAATCAGTTGCGTATTATCATAAAGCCAAAGCAGTGTGTTGGAATTGGGCCCTTGTGCAGTCCTCAACAGGTAAATCCCTCTTTATTTCCTGAGGAACTGTGTTTGGTGTTGCCCCTATGTTCATGATTCAATATAGCTTTATTTCCTTGTTATGTGCTATGCAGATATGCTATCATGTTCTAGGATTAATCCATGAGATTTGGACCCCTATCCCACGAGCGGTGTGTATTGTCTCCTCAAGTTGTTTTTCTTATTTATTTGTTATTAAGGAGGTAATGCTATTGTGGGAGATTGTGGTATGTTCAACAATTTCTTTGTTTCAATTATGGTAACAGATGAAGGACTATATTGCTACCCCAAAGCCTAATGGCTATCAAAGTCTCCACACAATTGTAATTCCATTTCTTTATGAGAGCATGTTCCGCTTGGAAGTTCAGGTATGCTTTTTTTTTGGACCACCCAACCCATCTCTTGCTTTTCTTCTTTTTCTTTTTCTCTTTTTGTTCCTGCTTCAATACTCTCAAGCATGAAAATTTTAATAGAATTTATATTGGCTATGATGCTATTCCTTAGCTTATACACTTTCATGTACTTCTTTCTTGGTTATGATGCATTATATCTGACAGATAAGAACTGAAGAGATGGATCTGATAGCTGAGAGAGGCATAGCTGCTCATTATAGTGGGAGAGTGTTTATTACTGGTTTAGTTGGCCATGCAATGCCTAATAGTCGAAATTCAAGAGGGAAGACTGTCTCGCTTAACAATGCAAACGTTGCACTTAGGGTATTTTGACCTGGTTCTTCATAACATATCAATACTTACCATGCAACTTGCTAGAGAGATTGCTTTAAAATTTGCTGACTTTGTTGATAATTCTTCAGATTGGATGGCTCAATGCAATTAGAGAATGGCAAGAAGAGTTTGTTGGCAATATGACCTCTAGAGAATTTGTTGATACCATAACCAGAGATCTGTTAGGTAGCCGTGTATTTGTTTTCACCCCGAGGGGAGAGGTCAGTTGGTTGATGACTTCATTTATTTCTTTTCTTTGCTATAAAAGGATAATATCATCTTTAAACATTATCAAGCTAAAAAATGTGATGTTTATTGATATTGAACCTGCAGATAAAAAATCTTCCACGAGGTGCAACCGTAATTGATTATGCTTATATGATACACACTGAAATCGGTAACAAGATGGTTGCTGCCAAGGTATTTTTTCTAAGTTGTGCTTTAGATAATTTGCCGGGTACCTAAAAGAAGAGAGAGAGATGTGGGGGGAACCGGGGAAGGTGGCTTAGAATATTTTCTCAAATCTGTATAATTCTCTTTCTAATTTGCAGGTGAATGGTAATCTAGTTCCTCCTACTCATGTACTTGCTAATGCAGAAGTTGTGGAGATACTTACCTACAATGTTGGTACTTATGAACCCTGTTAGATTTCTTTAGTTCACTATTATGTGATATAACTATTATTTTGTCACTAGAAATTCACAAGATATTTGTCTTATTTCCCCAGGCACTCTCTAGTAAATCAGCTTTTCAGAGGCATAAGCAGTGGTTGCAGCATGCTAAAACACGTAGTGCAAGACACAAAATTATGAAAGTGAGTTTAATGTGCTGAAGATCTTATTTTCTTTTGATTTTATGGTTGTTCGTGTTAGATGAAAAAGAAATTAATCATTTGTTTCAGTTCTTAAGAGAGCAAGCTGCACTGTGTGCTGCTGAGATAACCATGGAAAAAGTAAGTGACTTCATTGCTGATTCTGAAGAGGAGAGTGAGGTGGAGGAATTACTAGATAATGCAACGCAGACCAAACCTTTGTTGGAGAAAATTTTCATGAAGGTTGTGGAAAGTTCTACTCAAGGGAAATGTTATGAGGATTTCTTGGATGAGAAAAATGGAAGCCCTTGGGTGCCCAAGATCAATGGTAAACATAACAAGCATTTGCAGAAGATAAGTTTGGAGACAACGGCGGAGTTACAGGGAAATGGTGTTGCCAAGATGGTACAAGCCAAGATTCCTATGTACAAGGAAGTTTTGCCCGGCTTGGAAAGTTGGCAGGCTGGCAAGGTTGCTTCTTGGCACAGTCTTGAAGGGCACTCCGTCCAGTGGTTTTGTGTGGTCTGCATAGATCGAAGAGGTAATATTTCTGTCATTCGAGGAAGTTTTTTTTGCATGGTCCAATTTCAGACAGTTAATCTTGTTATTTTTTTTGCTGGTCCTTAATGGTTATTTGATAACATATAAAAATGGCCTCAGGCATGATGGCTGAGCTTACCACGGTATTGGCAGCTGTAGGTATTGGTATTTGTTCTTGTGTGGTAAGTGGCCTAAAATTTTAATCATATAATTTAATGCACTATGGCTGATTTCCTTTGTTGATGTTGTAATTTGTTTTCATGACTAGGCTGAGATTGATAGGGGAAGGGGAATAGCGGTGATTTTATTTCAAATAGAAGGGAACCTTGAGAATTTGGTACGTTACGCTGTACCACCATATCACCTACTTCTTGTTCAACATTTTTCCATATCTTCGATTTCGTCTTCTTTTCTCTGTTGCATGAGAGTAATATTTCTGACACTTTTTTCTTTCCCCCTCTTTTAGGTTAAGGCTTGCTCAAGTGTGGATCTAATTCTCGGTGTACTCGGATGGTCTACGGGTTGCAGCTTGCCAGGCTCTGTTGAAAAGCACCAACCTGTTTGATGTTAAGTGCATAATGAACACAGTATCTGGAATAGTTCACCAAGGTGTTGCAATTTGCAAGCTTGGGTTAGCAATTTTGCCCCCTGAAATTTAGCATACATATGGTATCTTACATTTTATATAGGTAAATAGTTGATCTATTTGTTGAACAAATGCGACAATAAAGTAGCAGCACCGACCAGTTCGTTAGGTCTGCCTTTGGGGATGTATATACGGAGAAATGAGTGATAGTTAAAAACTAGTATTACACATGTAAATGATACTTTTGAAAGGAGGATCCTCAGAATTTTTGTTATAGACCAGAACTTTTACATTAGTCTCGAATTGCTTTCCCTCATTTCACCTGATTATCTGTTAACAGCATTTTTAACGTACCGAGACATGGACTGGAAGCTCTGGTTCCTTCAACTACTAATTGAAGTCTAAGCACATAATCAAAACTTAAATTTCTCCTTGAAGTGATTGATCGTTCTCAGTTCTCTATAGCTCATTAGACAATGAAGGTTCGCGGTTAAAGAGATAGTGTGATAAAGCACCACCATGAGTGAACAGAAGTAGCAGTAGGAGCAATACCCCTAGCATCAGGGACGACCAAAATCTCCCAATCCTTGAGTGGTTTATTTCATCATTCATCATCACAAACTCCACCGAACTTCCCTTGCTCAAGATGGTTGAGTTTTCATTAAGTTCATGATCGTATGAAGACTTACTTTTTTCGTCCTGGATCTGAATATGTTCTAAATCACCTTCTCCCACTATCTGTTCCTCTGTTTTTTGATGGTTCTTGAGTTCCAGGGCCAATGCTTCTATCTCCTCTGCAGGCCAAATTGCCTCAATACCTTCCTCTGAGCCTTCTGATCCATCCTGTATCATATTGTCTTCACTGCTATTGCTGTCCTTCTCCTCATTGCTATCCTCACAACCAACACCATCACTAGTATCTTCAACTGATTCTTTGGGTGAGTTTTCCTCTGATGTTAACTTTTCCGTATCATAGTTTTCTTCCTCCTCCATCACCAAATCCTCCCCAGAAAAGACAGGTCTCCCATTTTCTGTTCCACACAAGGCCGTCTCCGACGAAGAAAATTCTTCTAGTCCAATACATGACTCCGTATTTTCTTCTTTTGAATCGTCACTGATGGCGATCCCTTCAGGTTCAGGGACAGTGGTGGAATTCTGATTCCCGTTGTTGAATCCTGGCTCGAGACTCTGTTCCTCAACGGAGTGGTCCCAGGAGCTGGTATGTGATGTATAATCCAAAGGTTTTGTCTCGCGTAGTTCAGGTATTGTACTATCAATATCGACGGCAGTAACATCATTGATAGGTTCTTCAATTTCAACTGATTCCTTTGGTGAACTGTCCTCTGCAGGAATACTTTCCGTATCACAAGTTTCTTTTTCTTCAGTCACGTTGACACTTTCCGTCAACGGCAACTCCTCCCCGGAGAAGTTACTGGTCTCATTCTCTGTACTAGCGGAGGAAAATTCTTCAACCTGTATGCAATCCTTGCAGGTCTCTCCGTTTTCTTCTTTTGAATCGTTGGCGATGAAGATGCTTGCGGAGTCAACGTTAGAATTTTCGTTCTGGGGATTGATCACAGGGTTGGAACCCAGTTCCTGAACAGAATTGCGCAATAAATCATTTAACATGCCTAGATTTACTATGAAAAATTCTCATCTTTTAGAGAACAAAAAAGTTAGTCAAGTTTACCGAGATCAAACTCTTGGGAGACACCACGTCGCAATCGCAGGAATCAATCTTGGCTTCAACCATTTTATCGGATCCATAGCTTGCGCAACTGAGAAGAAAATGGTCTTAAATATATTTATTCAATTTGGCATTAAAAATATATCACATAAAAGAATCTGATAGAACATATATGATATAACCATTGATCCTCATGAATAGTTGATGCCGGAGTGCCATGGATAACATCATCATCTCCTTTCTGGGAATCATCACACTTGTTTCTCCTTTTCTTGACAGAAATAGCAGCGATCATGCTCATAACAGCTAGAGCACCGCCCCACAGAACCAACCCTCCAATATTTCCACCATTGAAACCTATCCGAGCCTTCTCTTTCCCACCTTTTTTTCTGTTCTCGTGCTTCTCCA
Organism: Erythroxylum citrifolium; assembly: GCA_026284465.1. Classification (NCBI taxonomy): domain Eukaryota; kingdom Viridiplantae; phylum Streptophyta; class Magnoliopsida; order Malpighiales; family Erythroxylaceae; genus Erythroxylum; species Erythroxylum citrifolium. Next base: position 31,394,835 of record JANKOE010000009.1, on the reverse strand, counting down.
TGTGCCCTTTTCGTTTAAGATGTGATATGTGCTTGTGTTTTCATGGCGTTGGTTTTGCTCGGGGATTTAATGATTCCAAACAAGTCTACACTATTCTTAAGGAAGACAAAAACAGAAAAAACATCAAAAAGGAGAGTCCTCAACTCAAGGAGTTATTGGCTTGGGAAAACCATGATTTTTTGGACAGGATTGTCGCTTGGCATCTTTGTTTGCTTCCTATCTCAGACTCAAGAATCCTTTAGTTGGCGCCGTCTGTGAAGTAACGTTGTCACCCAAAGATCACAGGGATGACACGTACATGGCAGATTGGATTTAGATTGGTGCGTGTGTCTGTCACGTTCTGATTGCTAACTTTAAAACGAGGGTTGCGAAAGTGGAAGGACCACTGCTTCCCACGGTAGGTGTTGAAGTGTGGAATTTTCGATTGAATAACTGTTTTGGTTTTATCGGACTTTATATTGTTTTTCTTCCTCAAGTATTATATTATACTTTATAATATTGTCTTCCATTATAGGATAAAGGGCCGAGCAACAGCGACCTACACTCGATATAAGACAAAATCTAAATTATTTTTATATACCATGTTCTAATAATTCTCATAATTATTATTGTTAATATTACTTAAATTAATTGACTAAATGAACCTCCGGCTTATCGGAATAACTCCAAGTGACAATCTTTTGAATGTGACCGGATCCTCCGTATAATATTATGGTATTTTATTATGTCCAATAAATCTCAGTCATTTATTTATGCGAGTCCCGCGTGAGTCCTACATAAATAAACGCGAAACTTGTATAATAAATGACAGAAATTTATGGGACAAAATAAAATACCGTAATATTAAACAAAAAATTCAGACTCCTTTTGAATAGCTTGCAATTAGACTTTGATCAGATGTAACCCCAACTTGTTCCAGGCTCTTTAGTCAGTGGACCGTTTAAAAGTTGAAAGTCGAAATTTAGGCCCTGACTCAAAACGTGCAGAGATCATGTTTATGCTTGTTGAAATAATTTTGTTATTATAAAATATTTTAAATATGATTCTTCTTATTAAACATTAGTTAAACTATTTTAATAAATATCTAACTCAATTACATCAAATTTAACTCATTTATCTCGTATAATAAAAAATCTTTCCTTCAAATTACTTATTTTAAGCATTTTCTTGATTATAAGGAACGAATGAGTTGAAGTTAAATTAAGGTATATATAATTAGATTAGAACATACATCTAACAATACTTAATTATATATCACTTTTAAATTAATTTTTTAAACAAGTATATTCATTATCAAACAAATAAAAACAACATCTCATTACAACTCATTCAATTATTCAAATAATAGAATGAAAAACCTTGTCCACCTTTCAAGAATGGTTTCATAATAGATCATTAAAACTTTTTTTATTGTAAAATAATGAAGGAAACTAATAAAAAGCAGTTTGAAAAAAAATAAAGAAATTTATGAAACAATTCCTACATTAAATTGCAATTGTTAAGAAATCTAATTTCTAGACATTTTCTTGAATAAATGTTGCTTCATTCTTATCTACAATTAAACTTTAAAAATTCAAGCAATTTGATTACTGAAACACTTTCTTAAAAATTCTACCAATCTTTTCAAGCCATATATTATAAATGACAGCAATAACATAAGCACATAAAACTTGCTTTTTGATTCTACTCTATGTTCAGTAATATAAGAAGAAAACTTGCCATCTATGCTTCTCAAGTGGGAATCCAATGCAATTAATCCAAATTATCACAAGTTTTAAAGACATTCGGACCAATTACACTTAAAAAATACATGAAAATCATATTTATGGTCGCATCCACGTAGAATCCACACAAGTATTAAACTACACAAGTATATTTTTAGTAAATAACCATCCTTTAAAAGTCAACAAACACAAAAAGAATGTTTTAGTATGTTTAACCTTTTCTAAACAAACCTTTCAACTTCACTTATCAATTAAATGTAACAAGTGGATATGGTATATTTCCCATTATAAGTATATCTTCCCTTCCTCTGTTGAAACAACATTGGAAAATAACTCTTGATAATTGTTGTCTAGTTTTAAAATTTAAAAATTTTAAATCTAACTCCACCTTGAGATTTACTAAAGGATACATGCTACCAACTCACCAGATTTAAGGTCTTAGCATTAGAAGTTATTGTGTGGAGTATAAGATCATAGAATTTTGTTTGAGAAAGTTGAATGGAGTAATGGAGCAACAAGTAGAAAAAAATGTGGGAAAAATAAGACACAAGAAATTATATCTACAGTACCAATCTTTTTCACGGTAATATTTCCTTGCGAAATTATATCTCAGATGAAGTGATACTTGGCATCAATATGCTTTGTTCTTTCATGAAACATTTGATCTTTGGTCAGATGGATAACACTTTGGCTGTCATAATAAACAATAGTCATATGTTGATCTGAATTCAATTCACTAAATAAGTCTCGTAACCAAATAACTTCCTTAATTGCCTCTGAAGCAGCCATGTATTCTGCTTCTATAGTGGACAATGTAACCATAGGCTGTAAGGTAGCTTTTCCACTAATGACACTACTTTTAAGTGTGAATACATAACTAGTGATTGATCTCCTTTTATCCAAATCAAACCAACTACACCATTCTTACTTCTGCTAAACTCCAAACATGAGTTAGTAGTACCTCATAAATATCTCAAAATCCATTTGACTGCATGCCAATGTTCTTTCCCTGGATTAGCCATATATCTACTTACTATACTAACATCACGTGAAATGTTAGGATGTGTGCAAAACATTGCATACATCATATTAACAACTGCACTAAAGTAAGGAACTTATGTCATGGACTTAATTTTTGCATATGTTTGTGGCGATAAAGCAATTGAAAGCCTAAAATGAGCAACAACAGGAGTACTTATAGGTTTAGCGTCTTTCATACTAAAACGTTCTTAAACCTTCTTAATAAAACTCTTTTGAGTAAGGGAAAGTTTCCCTGCAAGTCTATTTCTTTGAATTTTCATCCCTAGAAATTTCTTAATTGCTCTCAAATCTTTCATCTCAAATTCACTATTAAGTTCGGATTTCAGCCTGCTAATCTAAAAAATATTGTTGACAGCAATAAGCATATCAACAACATAAAGCAACAGATAAATGTATGTGCCATCATCAAGTTTTCTGAAATAAACACAACTATCATATTGATTTCTAAAATAGCGATGATTTACCATAAATGAGTCAAATCGTTTATACCATTGCCTAGGAGATAGTTTTAAATCATACAGTGACTTCTTTAACAAACAAACATGGTCTTTCTTTCCTTCAATTTCAAAACCTTTAAGTTGTTGAATATATATTTTCTCCTTTAATTCACCATGTAAAAATACAGTTTTAACATCCAACTACTCTAATTCCAAATCATGCATAGCTACTAATGCAAGAAAGACGCAAATATAGCTATGTTTAACAACAAGTGAGAAAACATCATTAAAGTCAATTCCTCAAACCTGACTGTAGCCTTTTGCAACCAATCATGCCTTGTATTTCCTTCCTTCCTCTTAAAGATCCATTTGCATCCAATAAATTTCTTGTTCTTTAGCGGTTTGACTAACTTCCATGTTTTGTTTTTTTGGAGAGACCCAACCTCTTCTTACATAGAAACAACCAATTTGGTAGAATTATCACAAGAAACAAATTCTGAAGTGGAAAGCTCACCAACACCTTTTGTTTCTTGTGTTGTTGCAAATGCTTATGTCGCCAAATAGACATCAACATATTTCCTTGGTGGTTTTATTTCTCTCCTGGGTCTATTTTTTGCAATGGAATACTACTCCTTTTCTTCTAATGGAGTTTCTTCCTCTTCCTCCATTGTGACTTCCTTTTCTGTAATTGTGGGGTCGTGGATCTCCTTCAAAGAGATGTTTTGTGGAGAACCATTCTCCACCTCAAACTCCACCTACTTGGGTATACTCTTCACACCTGTATAAGAAGAAATAGGAGTCTCGTCCTTTTGGTGAAGCATAGCTGATTCATAAAAAATGACATCCCTACTAATGATTATTTTACTCGCCTCAGGATCAAGACACCATAATTTATATCCATTGACGCCATTAGGATATCAAACAAATATGCACTTTTTGGATATGGATTCTAACTTTTCATCATTAACATGTAAATATGCTAAACACCCAAATATCTTTAAATTTGAATAATCAGTAGGTTTGCTAGACCATACCTCTTCTGGAGTCTTACATTTAATAACTATCGTTGGAGAGCAATTTATCAAATAACACGTTGTTGATGCTGCTTCAGCCTAGAAATCTTTTGGACAAAATACGACGAACTTTCTCTAAAATTGTTCTTTTCATTCTTTCTGCTGCACCATTCTGTTGCGACGTACCTTTGACTATTAAATGGCAGACTATTCCTTCATTCTTGAAAAAATCATTAAATTCACAGTCACAGAAATCTAAGTCATTATCTGTCCTAAACCTCTTTATTTTTTTGCTTGTCTATTTTTCAACCAATGCCTTCCGGTTTTTAAAAAAGATAAACACATCATTCTTATGTTTCAGAAAATATTCCTATACCTTTCCCATACCTTCCTGGAGTAATCATCAATGAAGGTAAGCATGTACTGAGCACCACCTTTTGAAGAGACACATGCAGGCCCCCAAAAATTAAAGTGAATGTAGTCTAGAGTGCTTACCTTTTGTCTTGTGAACAGTAGTATAAAAACTGGCTGTTTTCTATTTATCGAATACACACTATTCATAAAATTTAGTTTTGACACTTTTTGGTTACAAAGAAGATCTCTTTTGCTTAGAAGTGTTAAACCTCTTTCGCTCATAAATCCTAGCCTCATATTCCATAATTTGGTGACATCTGATTCTAACAGAGCTGACATGGTCACATTAGCTACTCCAATAACATACTTTCCTTTTAAAATTTATAGTTTACCAACTTGAAAAGCCTTCATCACGACCAGGGCACCTCTACTTTGAGAACTCCACCTCCACCAGTGTAATGGTAACCTTTTGAATCCAAGGTACTTAAAGAGATGAGATTTCTCTTTAAGTCTTAGATATGAAGAACATCTATCAACGTTTTTACTACACTATCAAACATTTTTAATTTGATAGTGCCTACACCAGCCACTTTACAAGCTTAACTGTTGCCCATTAATATAACTCTATCATCAACTGGATCATAGGTGGAGAGCCAGTCTTTGTTGGGACACTTGTAAAATGAGAAGGTAGTGTCAAGAATCTATTCATTTCGTGGTCCGGATCCTTCTTCACTCATCAAAAGAACATTTGCTTGTTCCTCCTTTTATTCAACACTGGCTTCGACTTGCTTTTCTTTATTCTTTATGTCTAGCTTGTTTTTGAGCTTGTAATAGTCAGCTACAACATGCCCTTTCTTTTTGTAATATCTACAAAATCTATTGTGACTTTGGATTTTGATCTTGACTTGTGCCTGTTACTGCTACTGGAGTTTTGTCTGGTTGTCTTCCTCTAACAATCAGTCCTTTTGTAGGACTACTCTGGTTTGAGATGAACTCCTTATTAATAATATATTTTGAAAGTAAGGCATATTTGATCTCCTCTAATGTGAGAGACTCTCGACCATAAATAATAGTCTCTCGAAAATGCTTGTAAGATGGAGGTAAGGAGTGGAACAACATGAGAGCTTGGTCTTCTTGATCATACTTGATGTCCATATTCTTAAGATCCATGAGAATTAAACTAAAATCATCAACATGTTATTTGAGTGAACCACCTTTTGCCATACAGAGCATGTGTAAGCGGTGTTTTGCAACCAACTTACTCGTGAGACTCTTTGTCATATATAAAGATTCCAACTTACGCCATAATGATGCAATTGTCTTCTCATGAATAACTTCACGTAAGACTTCATATGAAAGGCTCAAGTGAATGGCAGCCATGGATTTTTCATCCATGTCTAGCCTTTGGGCGTCAGTTAATTTGCTTGGTATGACATCCTTTCCTAACAAGGTCTTCTGCACATCATTTTGTGTCAAGACTACATGCATCTTGACTTTCCACATAGCGAAGTTGTTGACGTGGTCGAACCTCTCAAAATCAAATCTTGTTGTTGCCAACTTCAAACAAAACTGTATATGTAAATAGTACTATGTATGTGAATAGTACCAGTTGCTACAACTCAGCTACAGTGACTGCCACAATGTTTAATTCAAAATAAATGCATGTACAGTTGTCACCTTTCTTAGTTATTATTTTACTATTCATTAACTTTTAATGTCGTGACCTAAAAATTGAACAAATTGTGCCAAAAAATTTGTCATAATTTTCTCACTAGGCTCTAATACCAATTTGTTGTGAGGAGTATAGGATTGAAGTATTTTGTTTGAGAAAGTTGAATGAAGTAATGGACCAACAAGTAGAGAAAAATGTGGGAAAAATAAGACATAAGAAATTTACGTAGTTCAACCCTTTGAGATGGGCTACATCCATGAGCAAAGATAATTAAAGAAATTTTTAATAAGGGAAAATGTGAAAAATTACAAAACACTTAATAATTTTTCTTTGACCTTTTATCTCATTTACACCAAAAACTCACATATAATACTCTTGTATTTCACTCAAAATACCTAAACTCTTTTTACACCTTGTTATTCACTCTCTTTATGTTCCTTTTTTTCATGAATGTGGCTTTCCTTTTATAGGCAAAAGAATATAATGTTTGTCAAAAAACAAATATTTGACAAACATTCAAAGATTTGTTTGGTTACCAAACATTGAAAAAGAGGGGGGAGGTGCCTACTATCTTTGAAATAAAAAAATTTGTCAACTTTGACAATTTCAAAAACACACCTAATAGAGGTTTTCCGCTAAAGGAATTCTTTATTTACTTCACAATATCTTGAGGAAGAGTGAAAATAAATGATTAATAAGTTTGCATAGAAAATAAGACTAAGTTAATGAGTTGGAATCTATATGTCCAGGAAAGATGCTTTATATAAGGTCCTCACACTTTATTCTTAAAATAAAATTATCTACAAAACTCTAACAATCAACCTTAGTCCATCTATTAGGAGATAAAGGAGTACTCAAATGTCATTTAAGGAACTCATAGTAAAGCTAGTGATATCACTAAACTGAATCCTCCTGAAAATTGATTAAAAGTGTCCATAATAATTTACATAGAAGATATATTAGCTTTACAAAATAATAAAAGTCATATGCAAAGAAAAGACTATTCAATCATGTATTCTGGTATGGAGGATGGAAGTTAAAACTAACATTTTAAAGGCTTTCCTTAATTGTTTTATCAAATAATCCATAGTAATGAAAAAAAGGGATTCCTTGTCTCATACCTTTTCCTTCCTTAAACAAATCATGAAGACCTTCATTTAATGAGATAGAAAAAGATACAGAGGTAATACAAGTTATTGGTTATTCAGTAAAGGTGATTGAGAACTTTAAAACATGTAACAATTCTCTAATATACTCGCACTCAAGTGTATTACAGATTTTTTTTTCAAAGCCACTTTCATCGTGTATTAAACTGATATGCTTTTCCTTTTATACACAAGCTAAGATCCTAACTTATCAAGCTATTATGCACAATAAACCTGCCACCAATAAATGTACTTTGATTTTCATTTATAAGTACTGGTAGTTCTATCTTAAGTTGCTCACATAATATTTTTGAAATATACTTATAGATTTTGTTACAACGTACTATAGATTTAGAAGCACTAGATTTTAAAGGAACTTCAATTTCAGTCACTACAAGAGTTAAGACGTTTAGTAACAATTTTTGTGTGACTAATCATTGTTTCATAAAAAATATGAGGCTTTTTGTGACAAAATAATTGATTGACATTATTGTTTGAATTATCTGTGATGATTTTTTGTGTGACTAATCATTGTTTCGTCACAAATATGAGATTTTTTGTGACAAAATAATTGATTGACATTATTATTTGAATTATCTGTGATGATTTATTTTTCTGTCACTAATATAATGGTAATTGTGACAATTTAGTATCTTTCACAATTAAGTCGTCACTATTAATATATTAATAGTGTCAATTTCTTTTATCACTAAGTTTTGTCGTTAAAAGTCTATGCAATTTCGCGCCAAAATAATTTTGGCGGAAATTAATTGAAATTGTGACAAAACATACGTTAGTAACTAATATTTTCTATTTTTTGTGACAAAACATAGTTTGTTCACTAATAATTTTTTCTTATTGTGACAAAACGGTTTACGGTCACACAATATTTTACTTGTTGTGACAAAAAAAATTTGTCAATAAATATTCAATTAATTAGTGTTTACTTCATATTGTCACAATAACCGAACTATAACTATGGTCACTACTATTAGTAATTTAGTGACTAACTTTTTTTGTCACCACAAATACGAGTTTTTTTAATGACAAGACAATTGATTGACACTATTTTTTGGATTATCTATGATGATTTATATTTTTGTCACTAATACAATAGTAATTGTGACAATTTAGTATCTTTTACAATTAAATTGTCACTATTACTATACTAATAATGTTAAAATTTATTTTATCACTAAGTTTTTGTCACTAAATGCCTATAAAATTTGACGCGAAAATAATTTTGGTGGGAATAAATTGTAATTGTGACAAAACGTATCTTAGTAACTAATGTTTTCTATTTGCTGTAACAAAACATAGTTTGTTCACTAATATTTTTTCTTTTTGTTACGAAACGGTTTATCGTCACACAATATTTTACTTGTTGTGACAAAAAAATTTGTCAATAAACATTCAATTAATTAGTGTCTACTTAATATCGCCACAATCACCAAAGTATAACTATAGTCACTACTATTCGTAATTTAGTGACAATTTTTTTTGTCTAAGTATTATTTCGTCACAAATACGATATTTGTTGTGACAAAACAATTGAATGACACTATTATTTGGATTAACTGTGATTAATTTCTTTGTGACAATAATACAATGGGAATTGTGACAATTTAATACCTTCACAATTAAATTGTCACTATTAATATATTAATAGTGTTAAAATTTCTTTTATCATTGAGTTTTGTTATTAAAAGCCTATGTACTTGTTGTGATGAAAACTTTTCTCAATAAAAAATTCAATTAGTAAGTGTCTACCTAATATTGTTATATCAACCGAACTATCACTATACGCATTACTATTTGTAATTTTAGTAACAAACAATACAACAATATGAGATAGGATAGTGATAGTGAGAAGGTCTCACCAAAATCATAAAAGATGCAATTTATATTTTCAAATGAAGCGTCAGGGGTGGAATTGATCTAAGTTGTGGCAAGGTCACAAACTGCTTGAACAATCTCAAAATGAAGAAATTAGAAGCAGAGGACTGATTGTGGATGTTTATAGCAAAGTCGTTTAGCCTTCTGATATTCATAACAAACACTTGATAACTAAGGTAAGGCTTGAACCCCTTAAAATTTGCTTAATATTCAAAGAATGAAGTGATACGAAGCAAGAATTCGCATGTAAAGCTGTTGCAAATTTCCCATACTCTTCTTCCACCTCTTAGCTTGGTATGTACTCCATATTGACATAAAAAATAATAGGACTATTTGAAGCTACTCTTGGCCTTCCTAAGGCTGAAGACAAACCTTTCTAAAATGCCAACTGATGACAACAAAATATGGATGCAATCAGGGGTTACATTTTACAAGTTCCTTTAGATAGACAATACTGTCCACGATTAAAGAAGACAAGCCTCCATGTGCACTCAGTAACTAAACTGGTAAACAATATTACAATGGTTTACTGTACTAGACAATATTACCCAGAAGCCACGTGGAGACCGAGATGTTGGATCAAAGAGTAAAATAGACATTCCAAATAACAGAGTTAGAATAAGATATGATAATGTCTTCTATCCTAAACTTTTGTAGGTTTTTAGATGAATTACCTATCTTAGAATGTAAAGTTAGTGCTTGCCTCCAACTTTCATGCTTATAATGCCTTTATCAAGTCCCTTGATCACCTATTCTAGTCATTCAAATAGTAAATTAGGAAAGTACCAATGTAAAAGAGGACAACTATCTTTCTTCATTGCCATAAGAATGGCAAGACCGAGTTACCATTGAGTTAGCGCTATACACTCCTTCAAGAAAATATCTATAACAACCTTGTACAGAAAGGATCTATGTTTTGTTTATTAACATAAATTTTCTATATATCCTTAGCCAAAAGTAAATAGTTCAATCAGTAAAAGAAAGGACTAAATGCCAATCAATCAACCAAGTAAAGAGTATGTCATTCAGAATCATTTGGTAGGCTAATGTAATTATCAGATATGATCCATAGGGCAAGTAGGATTCACAGGAAGTCAGTAACTATAAGTAATGAATTTTCATTTCAACTTATGAGAAAAAAGTCATTTTACACTATTTTCACAAGGAAATTACATCTGGAATTTACTTGGATGAAATCATAGAAGATTGAGGAGTTTATGCACCTGAGTTTACGCTCAATCATTGTCATCGTCGTCTTCCTCATCTTCACTTACTGAATTTGTTTCATCACCATTCATAAAAGTATCTTCATCATAATCAGTTTCGTCATATTCTCCAGCACTCATAGTATCAATATTCAACGAATTTCCTTCAACAGTTGCAGCATCTAGATCAGATCTATCCAAAGATATTGTATCAGTATCATCCTCTAAAGTAGATCCGTGAAGTGTAAAGCCAAAATTTTCATTTTCTTGGCATGGCTCATCTCCTATATCATCATCAGGAAGATCATACAAATCACGAGGCTTAGTCTTGACAACAACCTGCCAATTGAGCTCCTTAATATCTCTTACGTAGTAAACTTGTTCGGCTTGAGAAGCTAAAACATATGGTTCATTAGTTTTCAACTTGCGTGTGACATTTACCATAGGAAACCCAAACTTGTCAACCTTATATCCACCTTTATGATACACATCCCACCAGTCAGCCTTAAATAAAATGGTACTATTTCCCCCATGATAATTTAATTGTATGATATCTATCAAAACACCAAAATAATCCAAATTGCCTGTATTCACATCACCTTTTACAAAAATTCCACTATTTTGTGATTTCAATTGCAAATCTCTGTCCTTTGTGTTAAACCTCCAACCGTTGATAAGGAAGCTTTTATAACGATAAACTCGCTTGTCTGGCCCATAAGCTAAATGCAATAATTCATCACTAACCATTTCACTTCCTTTTTCATGCAATTCGGTCACCTATCATAAGTAATGAGCACTAAATATTTATATTATATAAATTATAATTTATAAAAAGTTATAGTTGAATATATATATATATATAGTACTTACATGTTTCTTGAACCACTGATGGAATTCTTTTTGATATCTCCTTTCTACATTTCTAGGATCCTCCCTCTTGAGTTTTTCTTTATACATGCTTCACATTAAAAATAAGTAAAATATTAGTAGTTACTTCAAGAATATATAAACCATAAAACAAATTATGAAAAATAACTAACTTCAAGAGTTAAGAGAACTTACTCCACAAACTCTCTGATTTCTTCACAATTGTCTAGCACATACATTCTAGCTTGAGCCCATTCAGCTAAGCTCAACTCATCATATTTTTTCCCAAGCAAAGGCCTACCATCTTGTGAGAAAACTTGAAACCCAGAATGAGAATGAGCATCACTTCCCTCATCATTTCTTCCAACACGATTCAACCGAGTTTCAGTTCCATGCAAATACCTTGAACAGAAATGCATGCATTCTTGCACAATATATGCCTCAGCGATTGATCCTTCTGGACGCGCCTTATTTCTCACATATGATTTAAGCCTACGCAAATATCGTTCTATAGGATACATCCATCGATATTGTACTGGCCCAGCAAGTTTAGCCTCACTCACAAGATGAATGGTTAAATGCACCATTATGTCAAAAAATGATGGAGGAAATATTTTCTCTAATTTACAAAGTGTAAAAGGAATTGATTTTTCAAGTCTCTCCAAATCATCAAAATGCAA
>JANKOE010000009.1:31368445-31382701 GCA_026284465.1 Erythroxylum citrifolium | reverse complement strand
ATGGAATTAAGTTCACTTAAAGAAGTATTCCAACTTGAGTTAAGGATTTGAACTTGAATTGTGGTGATATGCATATGGAAATAAGTGAAATGTTAGGGAAAAGAAAAAGGAACTATGAATGAATAAGAATGATGTTGCATAGAGTGTTTGAACATAATAGTATGCTTAATGATGAGAAAGGGTGGTTTTGATGAACCAAATGAATTGAGATTTGAGAGATTTATGAGTTTTGATTTGATGTTTGAGTTAGTATGAAGTGATTTTGCATGATAAGAAGTGGAGATTTTGAAGTTCATAAGTGTTCATGATGTTAGGAAGGTGATAGGAAGCATGAAAGAGGGTTTGAGGACTTTGGGGAAGCCCCATGTCCGTTAAACGGACCTTCTCAGGTCAATTGGGACCCTTGGCATTCCCCATGTTTGTTAAACAGACATGGAAGTCCGTTTAACAGACTGTCTCGGGTGAAAAATGCTGTTTGGCCGATTCATGTCCGTTAAACGGACATGCACTAGAAAGATGATGGATTTGGACCCTCTTAGAGGCCAAATAAGGTTTTGTGGTCTTCATGAAAGTTGTAGCTCTTGACTTATACTTTCTAATGGCTCAAGAACGAAGTCAATCCGATATTTTTGGTGAAAGTTATGTCAATTGCGCCAAAGTATGTTCAAATCGATTTAGGTCATGACCATGGTCTACCCTTTTGGGAATAACTCCCTTATCCGACCTCCGATTGAGGTGATTCTTAGATCAATGGATTCATAAGATATGTAGGTATCTCTCCATGAAAATTGGTATCATTTAGAGTTGAATTGAGAGAGTTTGCATTAGAACAAGTGAGAGGTCAGTTAGGAGAGCATGTTTGAGATGTGAGCACATTTTGGTATTTTGATGATATCTTGAGTTGTAGAACTCCGATTGAGGTGATTCTTGCTTTAAAATAATCAAGAAACATAGAGCTATGATTTCTTTGAAGAAGTCAAATTGAAATTAAGATTTTTAGTTTTCCGAATTCTATTCGCAAGCAGGAGAAATGAGTTCAAGCGTGAGACTGTTTTTGTATGGGCGCAATATTGATCAATTTGTGAGTGAATTTTGGGATGTTATAAGATTGAAGATGTATTCATGATGTCAAATAAAGGTCCAATGAGGAAAAAAAATTTACCCTTCAAAGTTATATGCATGCTCACGTGTCAAGACTTGTCGCAAGAGGAGTTGGGTTTCGAAAACGGGATCCAACAGTACATCTCTCGCCTAAGCTAAGCCGATGCTCCCCTCTTTCTTTTGATTTTGCTTCCTGTCTCAACTCTTTCCTTCCTCATTTCTTTTAATTCATGGAACATCTCCGTCTGTCCTAAATCGAGTCTTGGGGTTCTTAAAGGCTGAGGTATGCTCTTTTTGGACAAAGCTTCGTAACTTTGTCCACCATCAATAATTAACTGATATAGTGGTTGTGAACCTACCCAGATTTCTTTTGATTTTGCTTCCGGCCTTTACCGATGATGCTTGATTGGACCTAATTCTTCTCTCTTTTGTTTAAGTTCTTGTAGTTCTTCTCGATGGGTTAGAGTTAAAGAGCATGCGTTGTTGTTCTGAAGCTCTCGTTGGGTTTGGATGTCTTATCTGCTTTGGCCAAAGCTATCCATGCACAGAGGTGACTAATTAAGTCACCCTCCTGACTAGCTACGCATAGTGACTATGGGTTCTGTCACGATCATGCTAGTGCACGATCGTGCACCCCTATGAGTAAGGGGTTCTATCTACGATCGTGCACCCCACCCCTCTGCTGTCCGCGAAAACTCACCAAGCGTCCGCGTTTTCACAAGCTCCAACTGATGTGCATTAGTTATCCACCTGTTGCGTAGTCGTTTCTTTATCCTCTGCTGCGTCATTTTTGGCTACGTTGCTATTTTGCTTCATGCTTCCTGCTTGCGTTGCCATCTGCTGTATGCTTTGTTTATGGACTATTGAGTTTTTTTCCCTCCCAACAGATACTGCACATTTAATAGCTACACCTAGTTTTGCGTGAGGAGATCTAAGTAATTGTCAAACAGTTAAGCTGGTGGAAGAAGATGAACCGTGAACAGTCGTGTTATTAGTGGTGTGAATAAATTTCTTCTTCATATGCACAGTTCTCCACTCTGCTTCATTGCATATCTTTGGTTACAGTCTTTTGTCCACATATTCCAATTCCTCAGCTCAAATTCTAACAGGTAAACGACCATTGTTATTTGTTTAACTTATTCTTCATCTCCTTTTGTTGGTTATTTTCAACAAAGTTCACTCTTTAGATTTTTGTTTTGCAATTCTACAAAACCTCAGGTGTTATTAGGCGAATTCCTTATCAAAAAAAAAGAAGAAAAGAAAACATCTTGCAATGTAAATTTAAAAATGTACTACATAAATGACCCCTTTTCTAAGCAAGTAAATGTTAGCTGACTCTTAGTCTAGAAGTTGAAACTAATCAGAATTTAAAAGCAGCAATTTATCTCCATAAGTTTAGTTGAAACTACCTTTTTTCTCTACTTCTTCTGTAGTATGTTTGAAGATTTATTTCCACGTTGACCAGCTTCCCTAAAAATCGCATACTTTAATATTTTCAATTATGAGTTGTTTGTCTCCTAAAAAATGTTTATTTTCTTTACTTTAAAAATAACAAGAGTTAAGTGTGTACAACGTCTCCTACACCACTTAACGCTTCATTTTATCTTCTTTATTTTTTCCATATCTTATTTTCAAATCGAGGATATTTTTTTCTCTTGATTTTTTTGTGCTTGTTGACTTCATTAATTTTTTCTTTCAATTTGTTTTAGCTGCGTATGTTGCTTGTTCCTAATATGTATTTATTTTTAAAAGTGCAAGATGGTTAAAATTGGTAATTATATGAAAAACTGCAAGACGGTTAACAATGGTAGATCTTTATCAAATATGGATGATGAACAAAATGAACCTAGTATGGTAGAGAAGTCAGAAGCTATAGAGGCTTTTAATCAACAGTCCGACGCTACAATTGGAACTTCAAATAATGCACCTATCCTAGAAGGACAAGTTATTAGTACTGGTAACATGATCTTCAAAATTATATGATTGTACATTTAAATTTTTAATATAATATTTTACATGTCTATTAATTTTTTATTTTTTAAATAAGAAATGTAAATTCTAAAAAACGTGGACAAGGATTAACAATTAATGCTAGACTTGCCAAGAAGAAAGCTGAAGGAAAACAAATTGATGTTCAATTTCCTCCTCCATACTATAAGGTATGTGGTAAGTATGCCAGCCTTTTCAAGTCGGAAGTTACTATATGCATTTGGCAACTTGCACCACTTCGTGTCTCTAGTTGGAAAGAGATTTCTGAGGATGATAAGAAGGCAGTGTGGTTATTTTTAAAGGTATGACACTTCTTTTAACTGCAATAGAGTTTAGTTTAATTGCAATAGAGTTTAATTTTGTTGTTGCATTGAATTTGCTTCTTAATTTTTCTAAATATTTATTTTTAATGAATTTTAGGATAAATTCAATTTCTCAAATCAGATGCAATCTTATGCGATGCAACGAGTGTATGCACAATATAAAAATCGACATTATCATTTGCGCAAAAGATATTTGAAGAGAAAAGATTGCCCAAAGGATGTGGAGGAAGGTGATCGGCAATGGTTGATTGAGAATGAATGGAAGACCCTAAATTTAAAGGTAATTTTAAAATATCAGTACTTTAACTTATTTTGTTAATTGTTTTCTTTTATTAAAAACAAATTATTTATCAACATATAGGAGCAAAGTGAAAGAAACACAAGTAATAGAGGAAATCAAAAGATGAAATCAATTTCTGGTACAAAGTCTATTATACAAATTGCATACGGGATGGTAAAGTTAAATTTTATTTACTTAAAATTAAAATTATATTTTCTTTAAAAAATAAGTTCCGATTAATCATTAATTTTCTTTGTCTTTTCTCTGTCTTTTTTCTTTTTAAAAAGATAAAGATTCTGATGAGTGACCCGATGCTATTAAAGTTTGGAAGGTATTGCAACAAAAGCCAAATGAAACTTGGTCTGTTCCAAATAGAGAAGAAATAATGGTATGAAAGTTATAGTCAAATTATATATTTTTTTAAAATTTAAAATTACTTTACTAAATTTTCAAATTCTATCTAAATATGAAGAATAAGCTTCAAGAAGAGGGAGAGAAAAATAAAGAAAAGATTTCATCTGCACCTCTACCACTCTTTGAGCATTTTGGACTTGTCCTAGAAAGAAAGTCAAGTTATTCACGTGGTTTAGGTATTAAAGGGATAACATCTAAGTCTCGAGAAAAAATTGAAATTCTAGCTAAAACTGAGGCTGCAAAGAAACATGTAAGTGATTTAGACGATAAAGTTGCAAGACTTACTGAAATCACAAAAATCCAAAATGAAAAGATTCAAGCTCAGGATGCATCTATTGAGAAGCAAGCCACAAAAATGAAACAAATTTTAGTTGTTTTTGCACATTTAACAAATACTGGAATAATATACAATTTGTTACTCAATTCGTTTGCTTTAATTGAAGATCCATCAAGTGTCACAACATCAAATACCCCATCTAATCATGTAAGTTTATAAATTTATAAAATATATAATAGTTAGTATCACTTCTTATCATTATCATTATATTATTATAAAATGTTAGTACTAAATTTATAGTTTAATATTTTATAAACTAATTAACTGATTTTTTATTTATTTTGTAAGAAACAAATCAATAGTTAACTTCATCATGAAGAATAGCCAAGAAATTTTACCTTAGAGAGTTTTAACTTAAATTAGTACGTAGTAGTTTGAGATAATTGTAATAAATAATTTTCTTAGATATTAAAATTTCCAATTTAATATATTGGAAATTAGAATTTTGTACATTTTGGTGATTTTTATATATTTTATATATACTAATAATTTTATTTGCTTGTCTTATAATATCTTGGTACTAAAAATCTATATCATTTGTGACAACTTCGAATTTATGGCCACCAATGCAAAAAATTTTATCGATTAAGTAATTACATTGTTAAATTTAACAATATTATTTGTGACAAACATGAACACATTAGTGATAAATTTATTGTAACATATATTCTTTATTTAGTGACAATATTATTGTAACATATAACTTTTATACTTATGACGAAATCTGTTAAACAACATGGTCACTGATGCAAATTTCTTTTACTGCTAATATAATTCTGTTGATGAATTGATAGTTTTATTTGTGACAATAATAAACACATTAGTGACAATACTTTTTGTAAGAACCAATTTTTATTTTTGTGACGAAATGATTGACACTTTTTAATTCAAATATTAGTGACCAAGAAGTAATGGACATTGATAAAAAAATTATTAGTGACAAATATTTTGTCACTATTTATAATTATTTTAGTGGTGATAATATTGTAACAATAAAATGAAGTACTATTACAACTTTATTCGTTACTATTTATATTATTTGTGTCAAAAAACTTATCATAAATATGTAAAATTGCTTTGACCATATAATGTTGTCACACATTCCATAGGTTTTAGTGTCGACACTTTTGTCACAATATAATGAAGTATTGTTACAACTTTATTCGTCACTACTTTATATTATTTGTATCAACAAACTTGTCATAAATAATTACAGTTGTTGTGACCATATAGTATTGTCACATATTTGATAGGTTTTAGGGTCGGCAATTTTGTCACAATAAAATGAATTACTGTTACGACTTAATTCGTCACTACTTTATATTATTTGTGACAATAAACTTGTTATAAAAATGTAAAATTATTGTAACCATAAAGTTTTGTCACACATTTCACAAGTTTTAGTATCAGTATTCGTGTCACAAAAGTATTACATAATTGTGATCATTTTTTAAATTAGTCACTATTTCATTAGTGACAGAGGTATTTGTGACGGGAGGTGTCAAAGATTGGATACTATTAACAATAGTAACAAATATTACTGCTTTTAGTGACAACTTATACTTTCACTAAAAATACAATTTCTTGTAGCGAGTAACAAGTTCAATTACAATTGTATATGTCTAAGCATTTTACTAGTCAAGAAGAAGTTTAGCACAACCTCATAATCTTATTATCCACAACAGACTAAGCATGTTTATAGAATTGATTGTTAAACTCATCTGATCTTGTACTTTTGCAAGAGTCAATAGATAACACAATCTTTTGAATTTTCTGTTACAAGTTATTACTCAGTGTTTAGTCTTGAACCCTTTTTACACCTTTTAATCAATGAAACACTTTTCTTTGTCCTTTTCTAATATAATTTTATAAAACTTAACAATCTAATTAATCTACCACCAAATTGTTAAAATCATTTAAAGAAAATTTGAAAATTTTTTAAATATAGTATTTTGAACTGTTCTTTTTTGTTAATATACAAGAAAAAAATAAGCAGCTTTTGCCCATAAAATATGGAGATTAAAGCATGCTTCTTCATTCATTAGTTAGACAACATAGTTTTTATAGTCTCTTTTTAGATTTTGTACATTATGTATAATTAACTTAAATCCCAAATTCAGATGTATATAATAAGCATGTATACATGAATTAACCGTACTGATAATCAATTCAAAAGAATAAAAAAGGTCCCCTTATCAACTCTCAACTAGATAGAGTCAAATAATGCAAAAATTATATCCTCAATAACCATTAGAGGTTGACTTAGGTCCTGAGGTGTAGAAGAAAGGACCAACTGTGAATAACTTCATCTTCTTCTCATCAAGGAATCGATAAGAAGAAAGAAGAGCACCGCTAATCCCTTTGTTAACATCCGTTGGAACTTCACAAGTCCCCAGAGGAGATAGATCGAGAAAAGCCCTGCATTCTTTGATCTTACAGTTCTCTTCCACCTCATATGGAGATAATGTTGCGAAGAAGTAGCCCTCAGGATCGGTCGCACCACTGAGAAAGGAGAAAGGTGCTGTTTCGTATTCGTACTCGTCAACACATGTGCATGTTATTCTCGCCACAGCTCCTGTTCTCATGCACATAAGATAATTCCTGTTAGTTTTAGACCTAGAGATTACCAAAGAAACTATGAACTTGATCCTGTTTTTATCCACCTAACAAACAATTTTGAACTCTTGAAATTGTGCAAAGGAATTACCTTCGAGAGGGAAGTGTTTAGTGCCTGTTTTGCAATAAACAAGCCCTTGAATACCTATCAGAGATGTCAGAAACTTGTCATTGTTTAGTTCTGGTATTTCAAATGTGGACTTGGAGCCATAACCAACATCAGCGGCAGAAGCAATAAAAACCCACGAAAGAAACAGAAGAAGAGAGATATTGACACGAAAGGAAGCCATTGATAACTAAGGTATGCTAAAAGAAGAAAGATACTGAGGTTGAGGATTGAAGCTATCTTACTATATAGAAATTATTATCGTATCCTCTGATAAAATGAATTCATAACGTGTAGTTCCTAACCCTAACTGAATAAAATATTATGAAATAGGAATTTATTTGGCCGCACGACAGATTAGGAATCGACTGAAATTGGTCGCGTCATGCATGCCATTACTTTGGCTACGTAACTGGCAGAATCCTTGTCTTGTGTATCTATTGAATATTGAATTATTGTAATACTATAGATTCCATCGTTTAGGTAGCTATTTCATTGCCATGCTATCATTAGATCACCAACTTGTGTTGTAAAAAATGATAAATTAGTTTGAATGAGAGTGAAATTAAATTAAATTTAATCAAATTTAGTTTAAATTTAGATTCAAGAGTTTAAATCAAATTAGATTTAAATTTAATAATTATTCTCTTAATTTGATTAATTAGGAATGTTAAGTTAATTTAAAAATTAATAAATTAAATTAGATTGTAAGAATTTTCACTCTTACCCAAAGTTAATTTAATTTATGACAACCTTCTTGTTATGCTGTCTCATCTAAATAAATATCGCTTGAGATGGTGGAGTGGAAAGATATGAAGCTAAAAATTTCTGTGTTCGATTTCTCCTATCTACGGTCTCTCGATCAAGTCTGTTGCACAACACTTTCCTAGTATGAAATACCTAGTTGACTTGATTTGCAAGCTATTGTGTCAATTCAGAGATTTACCTAGTATGCATTCAAAGGGTGACGATTGCGAGTTTCTCCGTTTTAAAAACAAAAAAATTTGATAAATATCAATGTATCTATCTCATTAAGAGCGTATAAGACTTGCATATTTATTCTTTATTGTCCCAATTTTTGGTAAGCATTATTATTCAAGCTTAGTCGTGTGCCAACTAAGCATATTGCGTTTATCCCCCTCGCCAATGGACTATTTTTTCATTCCTGCTAAATTATTTATTTTGTTGAGTAGTCTTGGTCACGTAGACAATTAGTTATCAGCAATCCTTTCTGTATAAGGCAACGTTTGCCCCCCGTTTCAACCCAATCCTGCAGGGGGATATCCACTTTCCTTGTATGCTTACCTTGCAACACAGTCACATACAAACAAATGGCTCTAACTCGTTTCTTTCTTTCAGCATCAATCCTCCTTTTGCCATTCCTAGTCATTGCCTCTGCTGATGATTACAGCTATGGGTCAAAGCCAGACATTGTCAATTCAGACAACGGGTTTGATCAAAATCAATCATTTGATCTTGTTAAGCCTGATTCGGGTTCTGCACCAAAATTAACATCCGAAGCTGTAAAGCCTGGCTATGATGATATACCAACACATGATTTGGAACGGTCGAGTTTGACCGTTCCAAAACCAAGCAATGACAAGGCTGACAATGAATACATTACACCAACAGAAAAGCCACTTCCCATTGGCATAGAAGGTCTTGTTCTTTGTAAATCTGGCTCTTCGTACGTCCCCATTAAAGGTAATCATCCTTTCCTAAGATCGTTTCTTTAAATTGTTTGACGTTATTCGAAGTCTTGCCAAACCTTGTTCCGTAAAATGCAGGAGCTGTTACCAGGATAATCTGTTCAGCAGTACATCAGAACGGATACGATGTAAAACCCTTCTCCTGCCTAGCTGATGCAACTGATGCAAATGGTTACTTCTTCAAAACATTGCCTGATTTTGGGATTTTGGATAACTTGAAGATTACAGAATGTAAAACCTACCTTGAAAGCAGTCCATTGGATACCTGCAATGTCCCAACTGATGTGAATAGGGGGATCACTGGTGCTCTCTTTTCTTCTTTCCGCATTCTGCATGACAAGAAGATCAAGTTGTACAGGGTTGGACCTTTGATCTACACATCTAACGCCGCAATTGCAAATAATTACTAAAAGTTGATCTGCTTATGCAGTCTAATGACCACATTCTATTACGTGGACTTGCTAATCTGTTCTCTATCGTTCTTTAATTTTTGGAGTTGGGTTACTCTTATTTCCTGTCAATGTTATTTGCATTCTGCTATTAAAATTTTGCATTTGTTGTCGTAATAAACAATATAATCTGTTAATTTGTACTACCATAGAACATGATTTCCTTTCGTATAATAATTAATAAATTAACCAAACATAAAGTTTGATCTTCTTCACATATTCTTTAGTAATTTAAATTGCCCTAATCCATCATCCATCACACTGACACATATAACGAGGAAAATATCTAACGTCTTTTCTATGTTTTATAATTACTTAATTATTTTATTTTCAATTGTGAGAGTAATCTTTTACGGTTTGATTTAATTGCAAGGTATAGGACTTGAATCCCATATTGGTTAAATACAAAATTGATATGGAATTTATAAGGACTTTGGGCTCTCTACCCTCATAAGCTAGCTTTTGGGGTGTGGCTCTCCTAAAGTCCTTATCAATTGATATCAGAACCAGTCTTGGAGTGGTGGCCTGGGAGTGCCAGCCGTGACCAACGTAGCCGTGACCAACAAGGATCTCATAGTGGTAACCCATAGAGTGGTGACCTGAAAGTATCAGCCGTGACCAATGAGAACATTGGTCCTTATGGGGGGACGAATGTTACGGTTTGATCTAATTGCAAGGTATGAGACTTGAATCCCATATTGATTAAATATAAAATTGATATAAAATTTATAAAGATTTTGGGCTCTCTACCCTCTCGTAAAGTAACTTTTAAAGTGTGGCTCTCCTAAAGTCCTTCTCATATTTTGAGCATTGAATGGTGAGTATTTGTCTGTCGATGCATAACAGCCTGTAGCATTATAAGTCATGTCGTCCCGAACTGATTTGCATTCTTTTCACCGACTCTAATTCATCTACTTCACTCTTTTCACCGGCCAAAAGAGAATCTCCCTCTTTCCGTTTTTACTAAGTAATGAACAGTGTCCAGGAAGATCAAATCTAGAATTGCAGATGTACAAAGCCCCCGAGCGTCAAAATCAAATCAAAAGGTCCGTAAGTATTAAATCAAAGTGTAAATTTTAAACCGTAACTTTCGATTTAAGCAATGTTTTAAGGCTTATTACATGTCAATATATGTTCTTCATAAACCTTTCTACGTATGCATTGTCTTGTTACGTTATGTCCGTTTTCAAAGTTAAATATCTATTATTTTTACTTGATTCAGGATTGTTTTGTCCTTTTTAGTATTTTCTCTCTTATTATTATTTGTATTCAGTATTCACTACCATATAAATAATCATATTTTACATAATTTTCTCACGTATTAAACAAGATTTATATAATGTTTTCTCTTTATTAATGTCTGTACTTCCTCTTTTGAAAAGTTCTAAACATATAATCGAATATGAACTTCGTCACGTTTATTTGTTATATCAAATGGTTTCTATACATTCCACATACGAAGATTCGGACAAATGAGGCTGCAAGCTACTAGGTCATGCACCTAATTAACGGGGTAGAGATGATAAAAAGGGTTACTCATAATTATAGGTCTCCCTCACTCAAAATGACTTGCCAATTGGAGCTGATTAGAGGGTAAATTAACAGTGGCCTTTAACATCCGCGTTTGTTCAATGCCAGACCTGCATGCGTACTGTATGGACTACGATCAAGGAAATTTCTTTCCAATTTGAGTAGGCAAGTTGGACGTGCCAATAGATGCTAAAAATGCTTAACCATTAAAACGCTACCTTATTGCTTGGCAAATAGGCAATGACCAGTTAGTTAAACGTCTAAATCTTCACCTGTAATAGGCTCTAGGTTGAGGATTAATGAAGTTAATCCATCTGCTTTAATTAGTATTACTGGGTTTACTGTTGAACCTATTTGCAGAAGCAATTTATAACCACACTGAATCCCAGATAGAGGTCACCATTATATATGCATTCCCACTTTCTGAGCAATAAATCACACGCGAAGTTCCTACCAATTCAGAAGGCCAGAAAGAAAGCAAAAAATAGAGAAAGAAAAAGTATTTGGATCTTATGGTAGCCAGTAATAATGCCAAAGGTGGGGTATTTGGTTGATAGTGAATGGATGGTCACACACTTCATATTCAAAGCAGAATGTCCTTGTAAGATAATCTAATCAAACCAAAAGTATGGATCGAATCCCATTTTTGTTGGGTTGGCTTAAAAGATTTTACATATTAAGCATGGCCTCTCGGTCAAATATTGAGCCATAGGCTGGTCGGCAGAAAGAGAAAGGTTACAAAATGGAACATATCACTTGAAAAGATAAAGAGAAGATCTTGTAGGAATTGTTAAATAATCGACAATGATTTGCATGGCTCAACATTTTCAGAGATACACACTGTCTCATATCTTTATCCATAGTTCATTTTTGCTCGTGTATCTGTCCATTTCTTTGACTTAAAGAATAACAAAAGACAGTAGTAATGAAAATAAGCCATAGTGGGGACTGGGGAGTGTAGCACGTGAAATTCAGTGTTGGGCAAAGGATCAAAGTGAAAGAAAATAAAAGAAAGAGAGGCGTAGAGAATGTGGAAATGGAACACGTGCATTTTACGCAAAATGAAAGCACCCTGAAACCTCCCAAACTTGAGGAGGAAGCATATGATTGGCAAGTTCTCACTGGCGGAGATCGACTTCAACAAGGCATTCCGAGTTCATGTCACTTGTACTTGTACACTTCATAATGTTAGCAATCCACATACACATCACGATTAAGTTATATTATCCGATAAGAACATAGTAGGCTAATTAGACACTTAACAGAAATTTGGCTCAGTACAGTAGCGCTGACAAGTGACAACCCCCCATGTTCCGCTTTCTAACTTCCCTTCCAATATCTGGAAAGAAGCTTTGCACATCCAAAGCAACGAAGCAATCAAGTTGTGACCATCATTCACGTTTCAACAAGCAAGTCTAGCTAAGCTAGCACCAACCGGAGAGAGAAGAAGAACAGAGTAACTTAAGGTTGAAGTTGGTGCTTCTGGAACTGTAACTTAGAAATCAGTTTCGATTTTGATGTTAACACTTACAGTCTAGGTTTAAACAGTTTGAATAAATATGATAAATTAGAAAATACTTATTCAACCAATTAAGTCTTATTTAATAAATGTTAAATTAGATAAATTATTTTAAATTTGATAAGTTATGACGAATGAAACAATTTTAGATTAAGTTCATTCAAAATTAATGGGTTAAATTAAAATTTATCAAAATTAAACTTAATTTTAAACATTTAAACTTAGTTAAATTTAATTTTGAATTCAGACATAACTTAATTAGCACTATATTAATAACAAATCATAACGAAGAAAAAATAGGTTCCATACATGGATCGAAATTCATACTCATCAATTTGATGTCATAAATTTTGGTACAACATCTTACTCTAAAAAGAAGTCTGTTCTAGCTTAATATCCAGCAAAGGGCGCGGAGAAGACCAAAGCTTCAACTTCAAGAGTTTATATGTGCTTGTTTAAGTCTTCTCTATAATCTGTGTGTGCTTTTTTGTTTATTTGCTAATAATTGTGTACTTTGGACGTTTTAGGTTCAATATCAGATCTAAAAACTGAGGTTTTCTTAATTGGTATCCCCATGCGAAATATTCAATTGTACGGAAATTAATCATCCTCTTCTCATATCCCACGCTTGCTCCGACTATGGAAACAGTGGTACAAAGCAAGAGGTCCTTCTCTAAAACATGAAACATCTTAAATTCACCAAGACATACACAAAACTCTCATTCAATGGGGGTTGAGATGAAAGTTTTCATGCATAATGGAAATCTTACTATGTACTTTCGACTTCATAGCCACGCATTTCATGCCAGCTTTTCTCTTCCATATGTGCTAAAGCTGCTGAGTAAAGCCAAATGGTTTTCCTCTTCCTATACACCAGAATACTTGTCTTGTTTCTTATCTGAAAAATAACGTAAAATTAAATAAGTAAAAAAAGTAAAACACATTGTTTCACATAGTAAAGACAGTGAAGAAACTAAAAAGTTAATGATCCATAATATGAATTGGAAGAATTATTTCAATAAACAATCCTCATTTACTTGGAAACATTGAAGAGAAATTTGAAAAAATTTTAAGGATCCAATTAATGATAGCTCATAATAATCACTTATCTTATATCTAATTAACAAGTTATCACCCACCAAACACCAGCATTTGATATCTTAATTAAACAACTCATCAAAACAAATAGATGTTACCAAAAGAAAAGGCCAAAAAGAAAGGTATCAAGAATGCAATAGAATGAAATCAATATTAGATATTAGTTCAGAACTCCAAACTATGTATCAATAAATTGTTTTTAAAAAAATTTCAAAGCACAATGAATCTCTATTAAAGAATGATCAAACCAACGGGTGTAATTCTTGTCAAAAAATTATTTCATGATTAATACTTTCTTAGTAGATATACCAATTTGCTTTCTCTAATAATAGAAATTGTTGGAGTTGATGCATTCCTTTTAAACATAAAAGTTGCTAATTTTTCAAGTTCATTTGAATGTTGTTTTGTGTAAGTTTAATGAAGAATATGGGCTCTAACACGTGTTATATTATAATATGTATATTATATTATTGTTCAAATTTCAGATCAATACATAAGTACAAACATGCCTATTTTAAAAGTCATATAAGAGAAATACGGTGTGAGATACGCTTATGTCATAAATCATGTAACCTTCATTGTATATCTTAACATTTGATACACTTTCATTGCTTCATGTTAGGATTTATTTTCAATATATCCTATGTTTATTTTTATTTTTGACATTTTAATTAGACATGTGATTTTTCCTGTTAACCTGCGTTAATGTGCCTAAATTTGAATGTGGATTAGAATTGGAATTTATCTTGAATATTATCCTTATTTGAAAAGGATTCTTAAAAAGA
>JANKOE010000009.1:31069757-31089782 GCA_026284465.1 Erythroxylum citrifolium | reverse complement strand
GTGTTGAAATATGAAGTGGGAGTTTGTCCCACATCGGATAAAGAGAGGAATGAAGATTAATATATAAGCCTAAGGAGTTACTCCACCTATCACCAATTGGTTTTAGGATGGAACCTCACTTGGGCTTATATGTAGTCTAGCATTCCTTCTCGTATGGGCCCGTAAGCCCATTATGAATTCTAACAGAGGCTGCATTAATTTCTTTTGTCCCATGCTCCAAACTAACAGCTGCTACATTCTTCTCTTCACCCACTCCACGTGACTTTCTTAAGGCCACCAGCTGCTGACATTTTTAATCCCTTTTTTATGCACCAGCCTTCGTTAGTTCTGTTGTCATATTTCTTTTTCTCCACAATTGTCGTGACTAATAAATTGGTGGTCCACCCATTCAAATTGGTTTGTGCAACTCCTCTTGCTTTTGTCTTCTTATTCACGCACATGATCTTTTGTTACTGTTTATGAATTATGGATATGACAAATAAGGTTTGTCCACTATTAGGTCCTTGTCTTCTCTTTGTTTTATTGTCACCATACAGCCATACTTCTATTCTTTTTTTTCATGCTGCCGCTGGCCTCCTTCCTTTTGATTGTTGTATATTAAATGTCAAAACTTTGCTGCCAGCTGACTTCTTCTTTAGGAAAAAAATTGTGGCTGCTTCTAAAAAAACGTTAACGTCTTTTAAATTTTCCAAATTCAATATGTGCCTAAAATTAAAACAAATAACTTTTAATTAGTGGAATTTAAATATTAAATGGACAATAGTTCAGCCAATTATATATCAAAAATTAATACAAAAATGTCCATTAACACATATCTACCCATACCATCTCCTCCGTGACATATTGGGCAAACTCTCTAACAGGGGCACACCCAGCTCACAACCACCCTTATTTCCCCTCCCAAACACCTCGCCCCTAATTTAGCACCCTGCCACTTCCTCTTCTTCTCACATTGCAGCTCAATCTGCTTTATACATGTAACCGCACCACCATCCAATCCAACCCAAACATACACACCCAGATTACCTAAACTTGAAATTCCTGTATTCAATGGTGACAATAATCAAGGCTGGTTATTCCAGATTAAACACTTCTTTGCATATCACAACACCCCCTCTGAACAAAAACTTACCACTGTTGCGTTTTATATGACGGGCACAACTTTGCAATGGTATCAATAGATGTTGAAGTTCTGAACGAATGTAGTTTCGCACAAACTGTGAATTACCCGTAATAGTTATAAACTTTTTGACCAGTGTGAAAACAAGACAAAATCAAAACACAAAATAACAAATCAACACCGAAGTTTTTTAGCAGAGTTCGGCACACCTTGTCTATATCTGCGGGGCCTTCACCTAACTTAATACTTTCGTTAATGACAATAGTTTTATACAAGGCTTTACTGAGCTGACTAACTCAACCTTTGATATTATTCCTCGTCCTCATAACCCATGAAAGTAAATCACACCCAATAATACAACCGTCTCGTGCTATCCTCAACAGAGGATTTTCTCAAGAACTTTTTCTGGGTGTTTGGAATGGTATGAATTCAATTCAATTGTAGCAATGAATTCAATTCGTTGAATTCAATTCAAATGTAATGAATTCAATTCAAGTGTTTGGAAACAGAAAAAGGGGATAGGGTTCAATTCATACTATCATCTTTTATAAATTGAATTCACCTTAAAAGCATCGAAATTGAATTACGAATGAGGACTTCAATTTTTCTTTTGAACGTTAAAAATATCCTTCCAATAATACCCAACTAACCCTACCATATATCTCTTCACCTCAAGCAACCCCTCTCACCTCAAATAGCCCCGCCCACTAAGAAACGAAACAACAACTCCTTCTCCATGAATCAGCACCTCCCACCATATCCAGGTTTTCCCTTTTCCTTGTTCATGGGTGTTTTTTCCTCTTTCGTTTTTTGTCTATAATTATCGTTCTCTTTAGATCCATCGTTCAATTTAGCTTCTCCTTTCATTTTCCCATCATTTCTACATTCTTTTGCATTTCTCGAATTTTTTCTTTTCATTTTAATAATTAACTTTTTTGATGATATCACTTATAATGAAATTGATGTTTATAACTTGCTCTATGTAAATGTGAATGTTTATTATTTAATAAGATTATTTTTTAGTCAAGGGTAAAAATGTCATATGAAATAATTGAATTCATTTTGATTGTATTCCAAGCAGTGTAACTGAATTCAATTCTATTATTACTGGGTTTGTTCCAAATAATGTAAATTGAATTAGTTCTCTAGGTTAGCTTTTGTCATTCGTTGCTAAGTGAGGTTAGGAGCCTTTTCTTTAGATTGCATTCTAGATAGTTTAGTTTCATACTTGTCCATAGTATAGGATTTCATTTCTTTGCATAGCATCAAAATTTTGAAAATACAAAACAAAAGGATACTGAACATTTTGCATTTTTTCATACTTAGCATTTTTGCTCCTACACAGTTTTGAACTTTTCCTTGGATTGCTTTTTGATTTACACATACATACTCTACTTGCATACATACTTTCACACATCCTTTCATATACCTATACACTTGCACCCATCACATCTCAATTTTTATTGGACTTTGTGTTCTTGCAAGTAAATTTTGTTACATTTTATTTTCATTTGAATTGTTCCCATGCATGCCCCGTAAAACCAAACTTCTACCTTTCTAACCTGAAATTGAGAGATGTTTGAGAAAGATTAGAAAGGAGAGTAGAGAAAAAGAAAGAAGCAAGGTAGTTATCGAAGAAGAGTCTAGTCAGCCAAGTAGTGAGAGCGACTCATTAGAAAGAGTGATAATGGCTAAAAACCTAGCTTTTCTACAAAACCCTAACCTTAATGATAATCAACCTAGGAATGGTGATCATGGAGGTAATGGGAAGCAAGAGTGAGTGGGTGAGAATAATGGAAATCATAGAAGGAGGACTATTAGGGAGGAAACCACATCTGATGTGAATTATGATCTATTTACTGCTGCTTGTCCTAATTTTGACGTGAATTTTGAAGTTAAAGGATTGCTCATTAACTCGCTTCCTAAATTTCATGGCTTGGCAGGAGAAGATCCCTATATATATTTGCAATCTATATATATGATTTTTCAGAGTATGAAACTGGTGGGAGCTTCACTTGATGAAGTACTATGGAAGGTTTTTCACCTATCACTAGATGGAAAAGCAATAGAGTGGTATATAAGCCTCCCAAGGCATGTGGCGAATGCCTACCATAGTTGGGTCAATCTGCGAAAGGCATTCCTGGAGAAATATTTTCTAGCCTCTAGAACTTCATCAATGAGGAAGAAGATCTATTTGGCACGTCAAGATTATGATGAGTCACTTTATGACTATTGGAACCACTTCCAAGATTTGTTGTCCAGATGCCTCCACCATCAAATACCTAATG
The DNA here is from genome assembly GCA_026284465.1 of Erythroxylum citrifolium. Taxonomy (NCBI): domain Eukaryota; kingdom Viridiplantae; phylum Streptophyta; class Magnoliopsida; order Malpighiales; family Erythroxylaceae; genus Erythroxylum; species Erythroxylum citrifolium. The sequence continues at coordinate 31,086,374 of JANKOE010000009.1, read as the reverse complement.
AGCAGTAAGTGCAGTATTTTTATGATGGGCTGAAAAGTCAAGAAAAAGGTATGTTGGATGCGGCATCGGGAGGTTCTTTAATTGATCTTACAGCTACGGAGGCATGGGATCTGATCAAGAAGATGACTTTAAATCACCAACAGTACAGTGTAAGAGATACCAAAGGTGTTCATGAGTTGGGAGCTTCAACAACTCAATCCCGAAGAATGGACAATCTGGAGTCTAAGGTTGACTCTTTGAAAAGTAAAGTAACTTCACAGTTGTCCTTCATCATTGCAAAACTGAAAAACATGAGTGTGCATCACCCAACATCTTCTATGGATCTTACTGCACCCAGTTGTGATACTGTTGGGTCAGTAATACACATATCTAGTGTTTGCCCTGGTAGGTATGAAGAGGTGTCTGCAGTGTATCAGGGTCGGACCAATCAGAAATGGAACCCCTATTCTAACACTTATAATGAGGGATGGAAAACAAGCCCTAGGTTCAGTTGGAGGAATAAAGAAGGAAGAGGCCCAAACAGATTTCAATGAGGAGGAGCTGATACTTCCATAAACCAGTTCCACAACCAACAACAAGCCCTGACTATCCCACCAAAGGATGACACTAACCAACTTCTGCATAATATGATGGCACTGATTAAGGAGGAAAGGACTTCGAACAACAACCAGTTCAATGTAATAGCTAATCTCATTCAACAGGATTCTTCTAAAACCGTTGCTCAGTTCAATGCTCTAGAAAAGAGAATGGAGCAATGGGAGACAAAGGCTGAGAATATCAACTCCTATGTCACTCAATTGTCCAACAACATGAGTGAGAATCAAGCAAGAAGCAATGGAACTATCCCCTCCAATACTGTTATAAACCCCAAGAGTTTGGACCCTATAACCCTCTGAAGTGGGAAACAAGTGAGGTTCAGGAATCAAGATGAGGGAGAAGATGAAAAGGAGATTGAGAGTAAAGAATTGCCTTCAACAAATGACAAAGTCAAGAAGTCTGAAAGTTCCAAAGAAAGATCACTTTTGACTGAAAAGGAGTCAAAACAATTAAAGAGCAAGGAAGCGAATTCTAAAACCAACACGGAATCAAGCAAGCAAGGAGCCCATGGAGCAAACAACAAGGAGGTAAACCTAAAAGACCTTCCTTTTCCTAACTCGTATTTGCTTAGAAAATGGATGACTGATATTAAACATGAGAAAGATATAATTGATTTGTTTGGGAAAGTAGAAGTCAACTATCCCTTTGCTTGACCTTGTTAAGAGGGTTCCTGCATATGCTAAATATCTTAAGGGCTTGTGCACAAACAAAAGAAAGTTTAAACCAAATGAAAGAGTGTAAGTCCGCTCCAATGTGTCCGCATTGTTCAAAACCCAAATCCCAGTAAAATGCCCAGACCCTGGATCTTTCACCATCCCATGCACCATAGGAAAAGTTACCATAGGAGGAGCCTTGTTAGATCTAGAGGCGGCCATTAATGTGATGCCTAAGTCTGTCTACACATCATTGGGAATCAAGAGTCTAAAGCCTATATCTGTAGTTTTGCAATTAGCTGATAGGTCTCTTAGGCATTGTAGGGGACATTTTGGTCCAAGTAAATGGTTTGGTCTTTCCAACTGATTTTTATGTTCTTGACATGTCTTCTGAAGTTGTGCAAGACACTACCGCGATTCTAGGTAGATCCTTCTTAAGGATTGCTAGTACTATGATTAGCATGAAAGAAGGTACCATCACCATGGAGGTAGGAGATCAACAAGTGTGTTTTAACATGCATGAAGCCATGAAACATCCCCATGAGGATTATTCGCTATTAGGAGTCAACATACTTGATATTGTTATTGATGATGCATGCTCTGAATTTGAACTCCAAAATGTTTACTCTAACTCTACTCTGTACTCATTGAACTCTTCGATTGTCACTGATGACCCTTTGGGAGAAAGATTTTTTGTTACTGTTGCAGGTGAATTTGTAATTGAGGAGGCTGACACTGATATGGCAAGTGGTGAAGTTGACCTAACCAGCATGGCTATTCGTCGAAGGTTCACCAACAGCATGAGAAACCTCCGTAATCATCAGGTTGTTTCTCTCCTTCACTTGTTTACTTATTTTTACTTTGTGACTGAGTATGAAATTGTGGATGAATTAGTTTGTTGAATAAGTGTGGGGGAGAAACCAAGTCAGTAGGACACTAGTTTAATTTTTAGTTTAAGCAGTTTTTCAATTCAATAATTCCAACGCTAGTTTTGTCTCCTATTTTATGTTTGCTGTGCTTTTCGGCCAGATGTATGATACATCTTCAAGTTTAAGGAAATTGATGTGATTAATTGTGTTGCACTTTATTTGTTGAGCTTATCTGGTGCCTAATGACTTTGTCTCTGAGCTTCAAATGTATTGAGTATCCAGCTTGTGTCATTAGTGTGTTTATGAGCCATTTTTCCTCATTTCTGTCTTTGTTTTGTTTTCCTTTTGGGTAAACTTCGCCACGGCGTGAAGCCCATGTCGTCGCGACTAACTTTCCTTGTTTCCTTCATGTTGCTCTCAGGAAAATTTCTCCACGGCGAATATGAGTCATTTCTTTCTATTCCTCTTGGGTTTATTTCGCTGCGGCAAACCATCAATATTTCTGTTTTCGTGACTAGGGTTGGTTTTGCCGCGACAAATGCTTAATCTGCGCAAAATTGACTCGGCAAAATTACCTTTTCACCCTATTTTCTCTTAACCTTTCGTATTCACTCTGCCTTTTTTGTCATTTAACACTTAAACTCTATATAAACCACCCGACCCCCCTCCATCGTCCCTATCTCTTCTTTGCCGAGACCATCCGAGCGTTCTTCACCGAGTCTCTTCCATTCCATGTCACCGCGGCCATCGTCCTTTCTCCTCGACCCCTTTCGCACTCGCCAACCTTCTCTACCCACAGCTTTCCTCCCTCTTTGTAAATATTTCTAGTTTTCTCCTTCGTCCGATTTCTCTCTCGCTGTTCCTGTTATGTTTAAGGCACTTTCGTCGTGGCGACACATCCCTTTTGCCACGACGAGGTGAATTACTATGTTCGTCGTGGCGAGACGAATTACTATTTTCGTTGCAGCAAACTTAGTTATTTAGGTTGTGCTTTTTAGTTAGTTTTGTTCATTCACTTAGTTCATTTTTCTGTGTGTGTTTTCTGCAGGATAATGCCTCGAACTTACCCCTCCTAATGATTCTAATTCCTCTTCTGATAGTTTTACTTTTACATAACTCTATGAGAAAGTAGACACTAGGCCTTTCATCAAGGAGTGACCCTTTTCATTAGCTCCTCCTAAACGTCCCTTTGTCCAGCAACTTGTTGCTTCTGAGCTCACAGGCTTAGTCCAACCCCGTGCTCAAATGAAAGGAAATATCATGGATGGGTGAGTGGCATGGCAAGTGACAACACACCCATCCACGATATTTCCTTTCATTTGAAAGACTATCCTCACCACCTTATGGTTTCTAACGGGTCTTCTTTCTCAACCAGTCCTTTTGTCTCTAATTTCTAATCCAATTGTCTCCCAATCTTCTATGATATTTGTCATTAAATCCTAATGTCATTTATCAACAATTTCTACTGCCATTTGACATTTAATTCTACCATCATTTATCAATTGTCTTGTCACTTGACATTTTTTTCTAGTCCAAAAATTACTCAAATTTTTAGAATTTTTCCCAGATTTCACCCAAAAATTCTAATTCATCAATAAAACATACCAAATCAATTTTCAAGCCAAGGTATTCGCTATCCACATCATAATCACTTTAATAAAAAAAACATGTATACTTAGAAAATGTCAAATAAGTGCATAAACAGTCATTGCAATGTGTATGAAAATCTATTCACATGTGTGTATATGCTACTGTTATGCATTAGTATAAAATACATTTTTCTTATCTCTCATTGCCATTTCTCATTTACAAAAATATAGGGCTCTAACCTTTTATATGGACACGGGATGTGAGGACGAGGGATAGTGTCAAAAGTAGGATAAGTCAGTTCTATAAGGCCTTGAGTAAAACTATTGTTGTATCACAGGTGAAAGTAATTAAGTTGGATGAGGGTCCTGTATACGAAGGCAAGGTGTGCCGAACTACGTTAACAATTTTGGTGTTGATTTTTTATTTGTGTTTATGTTTTCGATTGTGCTAGATTTTGCGAAACGACTACACCTCTTCAGAAAAATTTTCAGATAAGATAAAATATTTAAAATGTTCGGTATTAAACAGTAATAAAATATGTTAAAATTGAATAAATTAAAAAAATTAAATACTCTTGAAAGAGAATGTTCTTACCTATTGAGAAATTTGAAAGAAATTATTAAATAAAAATAATTGATTTATTTTGACTTATAAGTATACTTAATTTAAGAAAATCGATTGATTAATTAACAAATTGATGAGTTTTTAATAACAAAATTATTAAAGTAAATCAAATCAAAAAGTTGAAATTTAAATAAAAATTTGATCTGTTCAAAATTTTTACGATTGAATTAACCAAATCAATTAATTTTTTTAATCATTGCTTTCATCCAATAACAAGTTATAACATTCAAAATATTTCCTCGTTATAAGGCAACAAAATGCTTTGTAACATAGACAAGTAATGTATTTGCCCTTTGTTCTTGATCCATTTCCTATTCTTTTCTAAATTTTCAGCATAAATAGTTTCGTTCTCAAGGCCATCTAATATGAGAAGCCCTTTTTTCCTCGTAATTTTTACAATGAAAAGTGAAAATATACAATCACTCATTTTTTAGGAATAATAAAATTAGCTCAATTCAAATTAAATAAATTTAAATAAATGACATCATTTTAATTATATTTATTAAAGTGTTAATTTAATTAATTAGATTTAAATAATATTATTTATTAAAATTTAAATAATTTTAAATGTAATCAAAATTTTAAATTATAAATAATTCGGGTTGATTCAATCATTACGATCACGACGTTAATTATATTTAAATAATATTATTCATTGAAATTTAAGTTATTTAAATTTAATAAAATTTCAAATCTATAAATAAAGAAAGAGGCATTTTTGCTTTTACTTAGACAAACCGATTAACGCATGAGAGAAGCTCTTCGTATCGTCACGTTATTGTACATATACAGACATTTAAAAGAAATCTTACAAATTAGATGGGTGGAACCAACAACATTTTCCTGCTCAATTCTACGCATAAAGTTGCGGTAATTAATTAGAAAATGACAATTCGTACGAGATCGAGGAAATACTTTTACCGGAAAAAAATTCGGATAAGATTGAAATTGACTAGTCCTAGCAGCCACGTAAGAAGCCTAACTAAAAGTCTTTAATATCTGAGCTATTATTTTATTTTCCTTCTCTCTGCCACAGGTCACCAATCTCAACTTGTTTTTTTGGATGAGATTGAATGAAGTCAAAGTAATGTGCTTGTGGCCGTCACAAGCACATACGAAAAGTCCCTCGTGCTACATAAACCCCCCGTCTCCCTATTTCTCGAGTCACAACTCACAACTCTCAATTTTCACTCTCATCTCGTACTTCTTTGGATTCCACTCAAAATGTGTGGCGGTGCTATCCTCGGTGATGTCATCCCTCCAAACCGTAATCGACGTGCCACTCCGCTTGACATCGGGCCTAACGTTTGCTTCAACAAACTAAGCCCTTTTCAATTTTATCCTGCCCTAAGTGACCATGCCAATTCCTGTAAAAGCACACGTCACCCCTCTCCAGGTTTTCTACCTTTTTCTGCTCGTTTTTCTTACTTATAGAAGGCACATGTTTTTTAGTAAGTAGCTTGTGTTACAGATGAAGAGCAAAGAGTGAATCAGACAAGCAGCAAGAGGCAGAGAAAGAACTTGTACATCGGAATTCGCCGACGAACCTGGGGCAAATGGGCAGCAGAGATACGCGATCCAAGGAAAGGAGCTAGAGTTTGGCTTGGCACATATAACACTGCCGAGGAAGCTGCTCGAGCCTATGACAGAGAAGCTCGCAAAATCCGAGGGAGCAAAGCCAAAGTCAACTTCCCAAACGAAGACAACCACTCATACAGAGACAGAGACCCAAGTTCCAATAATCCCATGTACCAAATCCTCCAAGCTTCTAACTTTACCAGTTTTCCTGAAAGTTATGATTTTGGGTTCAATTATGATCTGAACCAATTGGAATCCTATCCTTTGAATGGATTCAAACAAGAAGCAGATGGTTCTGAAGGGAAAATTTCTGGTTCGGGAATGGAGCAAGTGTACACTGTCAACAACAAAAACTTGGCGGGTCAACAGACTGAGAAACAGGAAGTGGAGCAAGTGGAAGATGATACAGTAAAGAATGAAGTGCAAAAGCTATCAGAGGAGCTAATAGCGTATGAGAATTGCATGAAATTCTATCAAATTCCTTATCTCGATGGACAATCGATGGCACCAAATACTGCTCAAGAAAGCGTCGTCGGCGATCTCTGGAACTTCGACGACGGTGTTGCTGCTCTTTAACTTTTAAGTTTTTCATATTTTGCTGGGATCACAATTCTATCCATGCATTGCTTGGTAGGCTGTTTTTGGGTGGGAAGTATGTAAGGCCAAGTTAGGATGTTTCGTGTTTTCAGCTAAGGGCAGACCCTTGGCATCTTGTATTTTATGGACTTATTCTTGTCCTTCAGTTTGGCACTGACATGTCTCCTGTTAAGTTCTTCCTTTCTTTTCTCCAGTTTCTTTGATATATTCGTATGTTTAAAAGAACCCCACTTTTTCGTGGATTCCCCCTTTCTGTTATCAATTTGTTAGCGTCCTTCGCTCCACCGTCTGCTCCTTTTACCAACCTTCTCATGGGGGATTCACCGCTTACTACACCGTCAATGAAAAGTGAAGACTAAGCATATTTACCGTGAAATTAATCGAGCTGTAAATTGGCTAGCGAATCAAGCCAAGTCTCTAGAACTAGGCGTCTATTGGTATCAAAACTTGCTTATGGGTTGTACTGCTATCCTTCTCCAGGATATATCTGGGGTTTTTTTTCCCGCTTGGTAATTTAGTATGCTTGTAACTTGCCTCCTATAAAAAAAAAAAAGAACACACTTTTTGTTATTAATTGAAGCCCTCCGTAAAATTTAATTTGAAATTAATCAATTTATTTTAAATTAAATTAAAACTTTTTAAAATAATTTCGATGGACGTTGTTTTGGGTACGTGAGAAGCACCCTTCCTAGCTTTGACCTGTTGCCTGACGCCACTTGTACAAAATGTTGTTCACTGAAATGGGATGATACTTAATTAAAGATTTGCTCAGTTCTAATCTACGGATGGTCTCATTTGGGAGTCCGTTCAAGTAATGAATTGCTTCTCACTTTTGCCCTGGTGTTTGGTCTCATTGCTATACATTGTTTCTTTACCTTACATTACCAAATAATCTATCGTTTGCATAATCATACTTTCGGCTTTAACTTTCTAAATTCTACTTCGGATGCTCTTTATATGGTTGCTGATCGTTCTAATGATCAAACTACTATCATCCAAATTCTGAAGCAATTACCAACTATGGAGCTTGAAAAGTTGATGCCTATTGAATAGATCACCAATTACTAGAAGATGTTCCATATGCTTCATCGACACTCTTTTCATACAACCACTCTTTCAATTCTGAAGACATTAAAAGATGGAACAGTGAAGTCCATCTATGCAAGGCCCAACGAATATTCATCTGAACCTACAACATTCGATGCTACATTTCTGATTCAACCCGTATTTTCTCATACGAAAGGTTAATCTGGCCCTTTTATTCATTATTTTAAATTTAATGAAGATCCAGTCTATGTAAGCCATCATCATGGACACTTTGTATGGAATGTTGACCCATCTATTTGCGAACCTGACTGTGAAGTCTGTCTCAACCCTGAGTTAGGCTGTGATGATGATGATGATGAGCGATATGCCAGACGACAAAAGAGGAAGAAAAAGTCTAAAACTTCTTGTATGCCTTCTCAACAATATCATCCACAAAAGGATGATTCAGATTCAGATGATTCCAGCAAATTTAGTGGTCTACCCATAGAAAGATCCAGATCTAGATCTCTTCGTGAGATGCTGAAATATTCTACCTGCCAGCCTAAGCCAGCAATTCCTGTCATTACTCCTACTCCTATACCTTGTATGATGGTTAAGTCATACGAAGAAGAGTTTCCTTCTCTACACAGGAGTACAAATGAAACAACTAGGGTTATCTCTAACCCTTATATTCGAGCCACAGGAATCACTTCATATAGAACACTTGTCTAAAATCCTTCTGATGAAGTTTTTAACTAGCAGACATCAAATGCAAAAGCACAAAACAAAGTCCTTAAAAGAATTGATTCCAAGTTAGATGGAATCAGTCAACAGACTTATGCTACTCAACAAAAAGTTGACGCCGTCTCTAAACAGATCCAACAACTGTACCATTCATACAAAGCTCAGATCCAGTAACTTAACGTTAATCTTCAACATTTCATTGCTATATAGTATTTTGGACCTGACTTCGACGTCAAAACTAGAGAACAAGAAGATACAAGGAATTGTGCAACGTATGGAAGCTGCTATGCAATCTGCACAGTCTAAGATTATATATGGCTCATCCTCATTAGTATTTCCAAATATACAACCTGTATACACACCTCCTTTGTATCAGACATACTCAAAAGAAACTAACTATTCAAAGGTGTTCAAGTTCAACTATCCTTTGATAAGACAACATATTTATCCTCAGGCAACTCAAGCTAAAACTAAAAAGACAAAATAAAAGCCAAAGCCTGAACAAGTTCCTGAGCCATCACCTTCGTATACTAAACCTGAACCAGTTAACCAGTGGAGTAAATCGTTACAGATTCATACACCTCCCACTTCTCCACCAAAGTCTCAACCTTGCACCTCTATTGGGAAGGATAAAGCGCCTCTGACAGAGTTCATAGCAACTCGTGCACCTACACCTGCTGTAGAAGATTCCTCTGCTTAATTAGATAATTCAGAAGCTTGTTCTGAAGTCTCTGCAACAATTTCTGAGTCATCATTTGAACAGATCTCTGAACCTTCTTCTGATTCCTCAGCCTAGCTAGCTAATCTATCAGACTTAGCACAAGTTCTGATGACTATGCTTGAACCTACTGAAGTTGAACCAGACATAAGTGAAGCAGAATCTACAGGTACTGAACCATTCAGACCTGCACTAGCACCACAAGTAGCCCTAGCTCAACCAGTGCATAGACTAAGCCTACCTCAAGACCTTAGTTTACTTTTGACGATCTTCCCCCAAAGAAATGGAGAGATCGTTTGTATGAATTCAGTGTATAGATAGATCTTTAAATGACTCGATCAAATAATCCTTTATAGGATATTTTGTCTGAGTTTACATCTTGTTTCACTAGTAATTTGAGAGAATGGTGGCAAAGTATTGACGGCTATCGAAGACTTCAGTATTTCCAAGTCACTACAGCCGGAGCTCTTCTTGGAATTATTCATAAGGAATTCATTGGTGACTTTCAAGTTATAGATAAGCAGATCTGTTAGGATTATTTTGCTATGAAATGTTGTTCACTTGACAAACGTGATTTACAAAAGTGTTTTCAACATATGACAGAAAGGTATTATCTTTTGAATGGATGGAATGATGTTAGTCTTCGATATACTTTTATCTCATCCCTTCCAGATCAACTACAAGCAGATCTACAATGGACCATTGTTTCTTTACAATGGGATGTTGCTAATATATTTCTTGGAGAAATCTACCAGCTTGCTTTAGCCTCTTTTGATAAGCTTTGTGATCAACATGCGTTATGCAAGAACATCGTTAAAGGTGATCCACTTCTCAAACAGGCTTGCAAGAAGCCTTATCTTCAAATTAAATACAAAGACAAAAAGAATTATGATTATAGCAACATGAAGAAACCTCATCACAATCATTAACGAAAGTTCCGTAGACAAATGGAAGGTTATAAGCCCTTAAGGAAAAATTATATGAGAAAAGATGGAACAAAGAGAAAGTTTATTCGATTCTTCAAGAAGAAATCCCATCATTCTTAGAAAGCTTATCGACATTGAAGTCAAGTTATTAAAGCAAATGCAATCAATTTTGCCTATTCATTCTTTTAATAACTTTGAAGATCTTCTTAAGGAACAATCCATTGAAGATGAAGACACTAAGTTTGTTGTTTCTGTTACGACCTCTGAAGATGAATCCTCTGATTCTTCTATCTCTATAGGAGATGATTCTCTATACATGCTACAGTAGACCTATATGAAATTAGATCGTACTCCAGTCCAACAACCATATGTCCAGATCCAACTCTTCAGACAAAATAAATATGATCATAAATTCAAAGCTATTGAATTTATGGATACTGGATCCAATCGTACGATTATGAAGCCCAACATTTTACCTTCTGAGGCATGAACCTCACATGATGAGTACTTTACTACTGCAAATGGAAATTCATTCAAGATTGGGTTAATTACAAAGAGAAATATCGGGATACAATTCTTTTTATAGTGTACAGTTTGGAATAAAGTGCTTTGAAGCAGTGACGGAGCCATGAATTTAAGATAGGGGGCCCAAGAATTAATTTTTTAAAATTTTGGGGAGCCCAGTACACCATTGACCCTTAAATAACTATATATATATATATTAAAAATAATTTTTTAAAAAAACTTGGGGGGCCCAGTGACCCCCCAAGTATACATGTATCTCCGTCACTGCTTGGAAGTAATCTACGTGGCCCAGATATTCTCATTGGTATGGATGTATACAACAAAGCATTACCTTTACAGATCCTACCTATAAGCCTCAGGTCTCGATCATTTTATAGTCCCTACACTGAAATGAAAAATGTGTTTGAACTTTCTCAAGTTCCTACACCATATACCTCATTGTAAGATAAACGGTTAGAATATTGTCTTGAATCATATGCACAGTTTTCTCATCCATATCCTCTTTGGAAAAAAGTTGTCTTTTTTATAAGTCTACCTTTCAAAAAGAATGAGGATATCAATCCTACAAAAGCGACACATCCAGGGATGAACCCTGATGACCTCAAACTTGCACAAGCCGAGTGTGCTATCTTTTTGAAGCAAGGACTCCCACAAAATCATATTAGGCTTTCCAAGCTTTCTATGTGAACAAACGTTCAGAGCAAAAGTGCAGTAGAAAGAGATTGGTGATTAATTACAAGCCTTTGAATGCATTCCTGTAAGATGACAAGTTTCCTCTCCCTAAGATCAATACTCGGGTACTATTTTTAAAAGAAGTTGTTATATTTTCCAAGTTTGATCTTAAAGTAGGATTTTGGCAATTAGGTGTTCACCCAACTGAGCGGTACAAAAGTGCATTCTGTATTGCTAATGCACAATACCAATGGACTGTTATGTCATTTGGGCTTAAAGTTGCCCTATCACTGTTTCAAAGAACCATGACTAACATCTATGAGCCTATTCTCAACAATGCAATTATCTATATTGATGATATTCTCCTGTTCTCAAAGACCTATGAAAAATATTAGGCCTTACTTTAACAATTCTTTGATCTTACTAAACAATATAGTTTTATGCTTAAAAGCATCATTGGTACAAAAGAGATTGAATTTCTGGGACTGCATTTCAAAGATGGATTTTACCAGCTTGGTTCACATATTGCACAAGAGTTGTTACACTTTTCTGATGAAAATCTCACAGTGAAACAAATACAACAATTTCTCAGGATTGTTAATTACATCCGTGAGTTCATACCACACGTGGCAGCTTAAACTTCAAGTTTATCCAAGTTGCTCAAAAAGAATCCATCACATTGGCATTTAGAACAAACAAAGGCTTTCCAGCATTTAAAGAACATCTGTCAAGATCCTCCACCTTTAAAAATTCCTAACATGGGACAACGTATAATAAAACAGATGCTAGTGACCATTATTGGGGTGTTGTCCCAATAGTCAATTGCTTTGTTGGCAGGAATGCTTTTCTCGTTATAAATTCTCCATTCGTCACATTTGTGTACACTAAATCATCTTCAACATTGGCGAACCACCCTTGATTGGTCTATAGAAGGCACATAGTTAATGGCAAACTTAAATTCTTTCTTAGATCAACTTATTCAATCCCCAAGCCCGTCTCCATCCAACATCTATACATCTCGTCCATATTTTGGAGATAATGCTCTTCTTGCACCGATTCTTACTCCATCATTTAACCATTATACATCGGTGGCTCCCTCTAATGCTATCAACATTCGAGCTGGTGAAGTTCCTTGCCCTGCATATCGCGAGTCTATAGCTTCCAATGTACCATCCAGCCCTGTTCAAGACCCCATTTCTAGCTCTAGTCCATGGCCTTATACTTAGACTACAACTGATATCGGCCATATTCTTGAGCAAATTGACAATGACATGGCATTGACAGATGAATCTAGCTATAACAACGACCTCACTTTAGCACTCTAAAGTAGACCTCGTCTTTTTAGGAGTTTTCCTTTTTTGAGTCTTTTGATGAAAGAGAATCTTTGTAGCCCACAAACTCCTATGTAAGATTCCTTCTTATCATCATATTGTTTGCTTTTTCAAAGTAGCTTTGTGAAAGAAGTGATGATTGTACATAAAGCTGCTTTCTTTTTTAAAGATGTAATCAGTGTGTTTTTAGTGTTTTACTTTCCTATCCTTGCTTCACCTATAAAAGCAAGGTTCCTCTTCCATTGTAAGCAGGCAAAAGTTCAACGTTTGATTTCAATGAATATTAGTTTGTGTGTTTTCCATTCTCTCTAAGTTCTCCCTCTCCTGAAAGCTTAAGTCTTGAGTAATGTTATTATCTATCATTGTACAAAGACAAGCATTGTCTACGCTCGCCTCTTTTGAGGATCTTATGTATCAGAAAGTATAGGACAGTATATGACTGCATAAAATAATTCTGCTGTAAGATTAGAGTTTAACGGGGAAAGAGTGTAGGTATTGTTGCGACTATTGTTTCAAATGGGAAAAAAGAGTTGTGAGAGTGTAAGGTTCCTAAGAGGAAAGTTGAGTGTTGTGCCCGTGGAGAGAAGGGCTTTGTGTCTCAACCATCATACCTAGAATTTACTGATAGTCACAAGGTTCTCATATTATTCCACAATAGTCTACCAGACCCTTCAATAGTCTACAATCCAACTTTGGTTAGTTGATGGTTTGCTCAAAGGTATTGTTTTAGCTAGTTGGTTGACTTACTTTCCCTGTATGCCTTTCGAGTTCCCCAGAGTTGGTATCAGAGCCATCTTTTATGTCTTGGCCAGCGGTAACATTGCTTCTTGATAAGAGTGAGTAAGGAGAGAGCCCAACAGTTATGGAAACACTACCAAATGACCCTGTTCATCTATCTTCAACTTTGTTTATATCTAGTCTACCTTCTAGTGTTAAGTATGTTTTGTCTAATCGTATTGAAAATCCAGTTGAAATTACCTATGTTCCTGTAGAAAATCATGTTTGTTAGTCTTCTTTACCTTTATTGAGTCATTACAGTATCTATTCTCGTGATTGTTCTTAGACAAGAAGTATACGTACTATTTTAGCTACATCTAGACCAAAAGTCAAAGAAATAATCAAGAGTTCTAGATTGAAACAATGTGGTCTTAGATCTACTACAGTAGAATAATACGTAAAGCTTGAGATACTAAAGGAACTTATCTCTCTCTGGAGAGAACACAACCATATACATCTACATGTAGGAGCTATACGCCTTGTTCTCACACTTTATAGAAGAAAGGGAATACTTGCTACAGCTAGGATATCTCTTCTAGACACTGCCTACACAACGTACCAAAATGCTTTGATTGGTACTTTACTGACTGCTATCAATAATGGAAGTGTCATTCTAACAATAGCACCTAATTTTAACATCAAGTTGGATGATCCCACTTTGTCTGAACAGATGCAAGTTCAGATTCAGATCAATGGAGCAGATCAAGACCCCACAACCATCATTGCTACCTTACATCACCAGATGATCTATCATCTATAGAATCATGCTTTGGACCTCAAAACCTCCTGTAGTTTATCCAGTCTTTTTTTCACCTCCAAAAAATTTGCAGACTGAGTTTTTTTTCCTTAGCTTTTAGTTTAATTTATTTCTTCTCTTCTTAAACTCCTAATCAATTTTAACACACAAAATTAATGATTAAAAATTGGGTTTTCAGTCATTTGAGTCTATCTTGATTGTTCATATTTGAATTGGTCAAAATTTAATGGGACTCAAATCCAAACCAAATACTTCAAGGTCGATCGAACATTAGGCTTGATTTAAGTTTAAGTTTTGTTTGTACCTATAAAAATTTTAAACCAAACTTGGACTATAAGAAACACGAATCCAACCTTACTTATAGTCATTTTTAAAGTAAATTTTATGGGGTAGGTTTTTTTTATTTATAAAATGTAATGAATTAAACCTTAAAGGCAATCAAGAGTATTAACAAGCTATGGAAAGCTTTACAGAGTTTCTAAGTGAAACTAAGAGCCAAAAGCAGAGAAGCTAGTTAGCTAGTTTTAACATGTTTACACATTCCATATTCTAGAACAATAATCATGGTTATGAGAGTTGAGCTTGTGTATACTAAAATAGCTTCGGATTGTGTGTATATATTGTTAACGAATTGTTCCTTAGTTGAACCTCTATTCTGGAAGATTTGAAGATTCCTTTCATCCCAAATAGCCTTGAAAAGAAAGGATAGTGCTATGTAGAAGCTCTATCTGGTAGGTTCATCCTTGTACACAAAGTGGTTACACCACGAAGTAAACAAACTCCAGTTGTTGGGCACATTTAGCCTATGACATTGTTGTAGGATCATTTTCTAGCTAGGATTTACAAAGTCGCATTGGAAAAATAGATGCTCGTGGCTTTCCTCCTCCCTCTAACAAAGTATACATCAATTTGGTATGTGAAGGAAAAACTTTAGCTTGTTGACTGTTGAAAGGCGTAGTTTCAAAGCCATTCACAGAGTAATTGCAACCTTCGGGAGAGAGTGTTTTACCCAGATCACTCTAGCTTATGGAAAAAAGCTATACTACCTTTGAAGTAATTCACGACAAGCTTTACTAGAGAAGATCTCATTCCTAGATAACGGGCAATTATCCCTGTCCTCACCTTCATTTACCTTGATTTTCAAATTAGTATGCTAGATATCCTAACAATCTTTAGTTTTGATCACTACAACAAAAATGACATATGGTAACAGGTGATAAATGTTATTAAATATGAATGGTAACACTAATGAGTATGCTATGACAACCCATGTTACTAAAGATATGATGCTTTATTAACAGTTTTGACATGTTATTGTCGAGTTTAATATGAAATTTATTGATAGCTACAAATGATTATATATTATATTTTATAAATGTTATTAATAAACTATTTGTAACATTTTTACACTGTTACATATTAACATTTTTACACTGTTACTGTATGTCATTTTTGTTGTTGTGGATTTTATTTGATATTATCTTGCATATAATTCTAGCTTATCTTGTATTCTTAATTCCTTTTTATATTTTTAAACCTCATTACAACAAATGGAAGTGAAAAAAATCACAATTTCACGCTCTTTGATAGTGTCAATGTGATATGTGTTTAATTGTTGATGCATTTAATTATTTACACTTAGCGATTACTGCTACAAAAATGCTTAAGATACTCACTTTAATTCATATATGATTTTAGGTACAATTTGGAAGAAAATAAATTAAAGTGAGTCGAAAGTATTGCATTTGTGTTATTTTCTGAAGGTCAATTTTTACTTGTCTTTATGGAGTGAGAAGAAGAAAATTAAAAGACAAGAAAAATGAAACACGAAGAAGAAGAAAAATTTAAATGCAATCAACTGGAGAAAAAGAGAGAGAGAACAAAACGACAACACATGTTGGAAGCCAGTGCCAAAACGCTGCACAAACAGGAGGACTAAAGAGAAGCAAAACAGAAGCATGGCTATAACACAACGTAAACCATGCATTTTATGAAACGCAAACAGTGTCGCGTTTCATGCAAACGTTATGCATGAAACGCAGACGTTTGGCAAAAGGAAGAGAGGTAGGAGGCGTGGAATAAATTAAGGAGGGGATGTTTATTCGTCCCATCAATATACAATAGACGCTAGAGAATCAGCTACAGTGGAGGTGCAAGCAGAGGGGCGTGCGTAAGAGCGTTAAATGCAGATGAGGGAGAGCGCAGGAGAGCAACTAGCATGGAGTGAACAGTTGGGGGTGGACCGAAAATGTTGGGACCTGTTTCCGGAGCCCAACTCGAAGCAAACGAATCCGAGCTTAACTAATATCGCGTCATTTTTTTTTCATTTACACATCATTCGAAGTCGTTTCAATTTCCCATTTTGAAATTCGTTAATCGATCAATCCACATTATCCTTTCAATTCCATCATACCATATTCGCAATCCTATATCTAAAACACTTCCATAATTCTCAGTCATGTCTCAAGTCATAATCATAATTCACAATCATAAATACTAACCATAATTTACTTACATAATCCGATCCCATAATCATATACAGACTTTAATGGCATTACAAGCCACAATACAATAATAATAATAGAATCCGAATGTAAATACAAATATACAAAATCCTTCTTTTTCGTTCACCC